>CM065919.1:52070719-52095719 GCA_033439105.1 Magallana nippona
ATGGTCAAAGCGGCAACCGCAATATCGGCTTTCTGTAAACAAAAATTATTTTAATGAAAGTTTTATTCATATTAGATATTAGAAATGTTCATAGTACTAGATACCGGTAGATGTATCGACACTTGCTCTTTTACTCAATATCTCGGCACGCTTATATTTATTTTATCCAGTGAATTCAGACATTACAAGCTGTTCTTATATCAACCAATGAAATTGTTCGTTATACCCTATCAATGAGTTCGCGGACGATGCCGTTCCACTTCCCTTCCTCTAGCATCCCATACAGACCGTCGTCGACCGGGACTATCTTGTACTCAAACCCGACAATGGCCGCCATCTCTCTCAGGAGGTCCACACAGAATCCCTCGTAGAGGTCATTGCCAAGCTTAGAGCGGTCAACCCCGGGTTCAAGGTCGCGTATCATGACGTAGGGCTTATCCTGAAAGAGAGGCAATGTCACTGTACAGAAATTCCTATCCTTCGTGTATTATCACCCAGAACTACATGTAGGATTGGCATTCCATAATTCAAATACTTTCTGGTTTAATCAACAATGATCAGAATGAACAGTTTAAAAATAAAAGAAAAATCTTATTATTTTTTTTAATGAACTAACAGTTAAACATGTTACACACTTCTAATTCTAAACTAATGAAAAGATTTACAGTCATTAACAATTTCTATATGCATAAAACGTTTAAAACACGCAATGTCATGCTAACATGTATTGGCCACATTTAATCCAATTAATGTTTCTGAAACATTACATTAAACATATACTAAATATATTGTAAAAATTACATATTAAATGAATAATCATCTTTATCAATTCATTCAAGGAAAACAAATGTACATAAGCAACAACATTTGATTTTTGTGTGAGATAATCCCTTCTTTTGTAACTAAATAGTGTTTCTATAGCCTTAGCTCATATCACATCTAATGCATTCGTGACTTCAGATATTTGCATTTGCAGAGTGAGCTATTATGAAACAGGAGCCAGAGACAGTTAAATACCAGGCATCATAGCATCATTCAATTGTCAGCAAACACACACACGCATACCATTCCTTACAAGTCTTTTAGTATTTAAGCGCAGACACGTTCACGGTTAGTAAACCAGGGATATAAATTCTACATAAGGTTGCCTCTAATCATTTCTACAACGACTGTTATACATATAAGGTCTCGTACCAATTTCGTAGCCACTATCAATGGACGATCTAAGTTCTGAAAATAGGAGATAGAGAGAATACGTTTTATCCAATAAAACATTAAGCTTAAGTTTATTCCGTGACGGCAGTAATTCCGTAGAATTTATAATCTCTTTATTGTTACCAGTCGTGAATAGAGTATTATTTTTAATAAATCGCTAGCACAGCGCAATTAATAAAAATAAATAGATGGTCAACATATAGGTCTGAAGTCGGTATACGTGACCTTGAGTAGAATAATCGAGGTCACGTCCCCAACCGATTGACCCATGATCTTTGACACTTACCAGAACGGTGGTCACCACCAAGGTCTTGTTGCCGAATGGGAAGTTCTCCTTGATGTAGCGGTGAGTGAAGTTTATGCCAGTCTTTGTTTTGGAGTTCCAAGAGCCGACCTACAACGGAAAGAAAACGTTACTCCAAAACTCCGCGCTCAGGATAATTATGTTAGAGCAAATACTGTATTTTTGCAGCCTTTCTAAGGTGGGGTTTCCTAAAACTACATATATGTTACATTTATATACAAGACCCTTGCCTGGTCCAAATATTATGAAATATCTTCATTTTGATCTTAGAATTCATTAAAAGTACCAGTCGTTCATCAGATACTAAGTATTAATCTAAGATTAGCATTGGACATGTTTAGAATTCATCAGCAGTCCTAAATAACATTTAAAAAACTTATACGTAAGGTATATTATTAATCTACAGAGTTGTGAACAAAGTCTGACCAAAGTCAAAACTGTTTCACTATAATGGCGCCTGAATATCATACAGTCATTTTTGCTTTATAGTGTAAATGCGCCGGTGAGATTCTTTTCCTTAAATCAATATCAAATGGAAAAATTGTAATTAATTTATGCAAAAAATATCTTTATTAGGACGAGTATCAGCAAACAAAATTTAGTCTAATAAAACAAATTTAATATTAGCACTTGCCCAACCCAGTATTAGCTTAGCATAGAGCTACTAGGGAAAAAAACCTTTTTCCTTTTATTTTATTTTACTAAAATCTTCCATTCCGTTGCTTATTATGCACTTCCGGTTTTACTTACCTTTCGGAGCCCCTCTTCCGTTAGCTGCATAACGTCCAGGCTAAAAGTCTGCCGACGTCCCTTTAGGATTCTAATATCCCCCGTTAATCCGCGGATTTCTGACTAACACGAGATGGAAAACCAATACATAACATTGAAACCGAATCGTATGGATGGATCAAGACTACATGTATATATATTTTTCAGCCTAAAGTTTAGCACGTTGTTAAAAGCAATAAAATAAATTAAAGTCCTACGATAGCCTTACTTTGTGTAGATAATCGTAGAGATCCTTCCCTGATCGCCAGACTTCCTCGCCATCACATGACACATTGGTCGGAATAAAGACTTTGTCTCTGGACAGGTCTCGTAACGCTTTGGCAAATAGTAGCACGGCATCAAACACTAACGCCGATTCATACTGTAAATTGAAAAATAATATATTCATTATTAATATAATTCACTATACAACATGGCAAATTGTTAAAATACATGCATTAGCTTTTCCACTTTAGTTAAAAGCATTTAAATCTCATACAAGGTACAAATAGTAAGATATTATTTTAAGGAGAGAAAAAATTCTCAAAGAAATTGACATTCAATTTGAATTTTTATCTGTAAATATCGATTGTGTAATTCTTGTAAATACTGATTATGTAACTCTTGTAAATATCGGTTATGTAATTCTTTTCTGCAATACTCAAGAATATGACTGTAAATAATTTTATCAATAAGAAGGATTGTATCGTACTGGAATCGTGTTATAATCTTTGTCATATAGGAGCTTGAGTTCCGTATCTCTCTCGTAGTAATACATTTCTTTTATGATGTCACGTGTGTACTCGTCATTTGGATCAACCAATCGGAATCCAGTAAGGTTCACATAATTATACTTGTAGTCGTACAAATTAATCCCTTCGATGTCCTAAACAAAAGGTATAACGTCATTTTGCACGAATCAACATGGTAAAATGTTTGACAGAAAAATCATTAACACAAAATGGCATATCAGTGCTGGTAAATTCCTTATAATTATCACACATAGTGCTGCAGTTCCTTACCAGAGTTGTCAGAATATAATGGTGATACGGATCAATCATGCCCTCCTGGAGAGCCTTCATAAAAAGAAGTGAATTAAAATCATAATGTTGTTATAGAGATTTTACTGGCAAGTAAATTCGATGGAAATATCCATTCACTTGGAGTTATACTTTTGATTGGAACAATAATTGGATAGTGAAATGATGTTTGCATCGCGTAACATGTTAGTAAATTTGATTTAAAGACAATAATATAATAAAACAGTATTGCGCTTGTAATTACTTTTTAGTCATATGAATTTATCTTTCCCTGCAAACTTTACACTAAAGCCATTTCCATTTTTTATTTTTTTAAATACCATATCTAACCATTCTTAAACTTCGCTGCAAAATAAATGAATATAATTACACTACATTGTTAGATTTTAGTATCCTTTACAAAAAGTATAGCTCGGTATTTTAACTTTGAAGAAAAGCATTTATTCTGCAAATAAATCCAAACTTAAAATACACACCGTTCTAAGCAATATGGCAGTATTTGAAATATTCATGTCGACGATGATGTTGGTCCAAGATTTGGACTTGGCCTCTTTCAGAACTTCCCGTATGTTTGTGCTATCGCCTTGGCGGATGAATACTTGTCTCGTCACATCTTTTGTTACTTCATGCAATATACTCTGCATTTTTAGCAATCCTAAATTTCAAATAGAAATTTCTGGTTAAAGACTGGATGAAAATTGCGAATATCAACAATAGTGTATTCATTATCCTGCTTTATATGGTCTTTTAAAAATCGCATAGTTAGATTATATTCTTTACACACAAGAAATATAGGCCTTTTCATATACATGTACTCTGTTTGGACAAGAAATTGATTAATATAAATAAGATCTAATCCACTTCAATGTTATTAGATTGAAATATTTTCTGGGGATAAACCTGTAATTAAATAGAAATATTTAGTACCTCCTTGGTGTTCGTAAATGAGTAGAACAGATTTCATATTATAGCTGTCAATGAGATCAATATACGCCCTCGATAACTGGTCTGATTTTGGATGGATGTTAATGGAAAAACCGGAAAGCAACGTCTGCGCAAGCGTCGTTTCACGGTATTCGATGTGTGGAATGTGTAGATGTGAACACATGGTGTCAGTGAAGGCAGCGAGATGCTGAGACCGTGGTCCGAAAAGTGTGGAGATACCCATGGTGATTTGATCACAAACTGTAAAGACAGAATCACATTGATGAAAAATTGCTTAAGGATGCCGACTTTAGTTTTCATTGCGCATGTTTTTGCGCGTTCTAGTAAAATACAGTGTATTTATACTAAATTATTTTATATTAAATTGAACACAATAAACAAAATAAACACAAAAAAATTAGATTTTAGAGAGAATTTCATATTTTAAACGATTTTTCTGTTGTACGATAGGTGAGCGTTGCCATTTTGCTTTTATGACGGTTTTTTTTTGAGTGCATTTTAATATTTTGAGATGGCCCCCACTAAACACCAAACGATAGAATGTAGTACGTTTTACATATAAGGCAGAAATGATATTACTAATCACATATTACAATTCGAGGGAAATTATGGGCGGCGGAAAGGGTAAAAAAGACGGTAATACAAAAGGAACAACTAATTTTTAAAAACATGCTAATTTACGAAACAGACCAGCACTGAATTAGAGTTAGATGGGGGGGGGGGGGGGGGGGGGGGGGATACCGAGGGATATTTAGGTTTGCCAGGGGTGGGGTGGTCAGGATCCAGGTACCCACAAATTAGGGTGCGTTACTTACATTTGCATAGTAAAATTACCCCCCCCCCCCCCATCACCACCATCCCACTCCTGGTAATGATTTATTAAGCGAAAACAATTCAAATGTTTATTCAATATGTTAATGTTTTGCATTAGAAAAGTTTTTATAACTATTTCAATTCTTGTTACGATTTCTCTAACTCACCGTTTTGCATTAACGTCTTTTTACCCTTTCCGCCGCCCATAGAAAATCGCTATTGTAGTATTTTTAAATCTGCTTCGAAATGCGATAAATGACAATTTCCTATATATTCTTAAAGTAAATGTACCTGTATTTTGAGATGGCCCCTAAAAAGAACCAGATGGTCGATTTTCTTGAAATTTCGCAAATAAACTAGGGTTATTGTACATTAAATACATGTTTAGAAAATAAAGAGTTTTGCTATTTTAATTTTTCCGCACCCCCCCCCCCAAATCGGCCTTCTTAAAATCGCACACAAATACCAAACTGCTGAAGGTATATATGTTATAACTGTATATTACACAAAGCCAATTTTGACAATAAATGTTTAATAAAAAGCTTAAATGTATATTTGGTGTATTTTTTATTGATCAAGCTCTTTTCATTTACCAATGTAAATATCATATTTCCTGCACATTACACATACATGTATAAAGTGAATCTTGTTACAACGTACAACAAAAATGTTTGTAGCTATATTACTTTATCGGTAGGCGTTTATCAGCCCATACTAAGTGAACATCTTGAAATGCATAAAGCGAACCTGAATTCGAATTCATATAAAAAGAAGAGGCTCATGGACCACATCGCTCTCCTCAGCAATAGTTCTTGTATCATTCTATTTCCAAATGTTTAGATATGAAACTTTTTAAAAGTATTAAAAACTCTCTTATATTCCAAGAGTTGACAATAAATGAAACAACATATAAAATGAAGCCTACTTTTTTGGACACCATATCCTAAGATCTAAGATGCATTAACTGGCCAATCTTGTTATCATAGGTGTCAACGTATTAAAAAATAATGAATTTGTAAATTAAGCTATACATAATTATAAAAAGTGAAAGAAGGTCACTGTGACCTTGATGTGAGGATATGAAGATATGAGGTTGCTAATGTATAGTAAAATAACTAAAAATAGCATTATATTTCTTGAGAATAAGATTTTTAAACATATTTCGTATATACTTCTGTGTTGAACTTTGAACCCATCTTGGGGACCCAATAATGGTCTGGGGTCTAGGTTTTAACAATTTTTTTTTATCTACTAGTACACTGTTTTAGAATGCTTGCATAATAATCTCACAAATTATATACAAAAATGTGCCTTTATATTTGAATTTTAAACTTAAACCCTCACTGTTTCTTAATTATCTCCCTTTCAAAAAGGGTTACGTCCTTTATTTCAACAATTTAGAATTCCCTTCACATAAGGATGCTTAAATTTGGCCAAGTGGTTCTATGAAAGAAGTCAAAAATGTGAAAAGTTTACAGACTGACTGACGGATGGAAGGACGAACGGACGGACAGACAGACGAACGGTGATCAGAAACGCTAACTTCAACCTTCGATTCAGGTAAGCTAAAAACATGCCCAGATCTGCCACATATATGATATAAAACGTAATCATGCTACAAAATCTACAGATTACATGCTACAGTTCAACACTGTTCCGTTCTATTAATCAATTCAAGGTCGCGAAATCTACAAAATCTATTTTTTTTAAAGTATAGAATTTAATTGGATGTTTTTCTCTTTTTGGACGTGGGATAAATAAATGAAGAAATTGTATTAATTTTCTAAACTATAGAGAGGGAGGGAAACGAGGGAAACGAGGGAAACAATCGAATTTCCCTGCATTAATTTTTGAACAACTTACTTGGTTCTTTGGATTTGATCATATTTCTTTTTATTGGATACGATCACTGGGAAAACGTATCCTAGTTAATGCAGTATTTGTCATTCGCTTTTATTCACAGTATCAATATATAGACAACAAATAGGCCGAGTTTGCTGACAACCAATTTGGTTCTATGCGCAAACTCACAAATCCTATGCACTCTTCCTAACTTGAACCTGTACATGTATTTGTACATTTGTAAATATTTTTGTTTTTTGTACCTCATGTACCATTGATATTGTTTGAGAAAAATAAACATTCATTCAGATTAGATGCCATGTTTGAGATAATGGAGGCTGTTAAATTGCACCTCAATTTAATGGTTAAAAAGTCATATCGAATAACGAAGCTAATTGCAAGATGTTTTATTCTTTTGTCGAATTGAAACTCAATGGTTTTTCTTAATTTCTGAGTTTTCTTGATTTCTAGATTTTTATAATGATTAAACTAAATAAACTTGTAGTTGTTAAGTGAACAAAAAAAAAAGAGAATTAGCTTTAAATATACGAGTTCATAATCGATCGTATTTGTCAAATTAATCTGCATTTAATAGGCAACAAGTCCCCATTAAGGCTAAACTATTGCTTCATATCGGCAATCCTCCAATTTTTGTAGTTTATGAATGAAGCGATCCAGATCCATAGCAGTTTGCTCACAAGAAGAGGTGATGTACGACTTGGCAAATCCAGTATGCGGATTACTAAGATATCAAAGTCATTATGCCCTAAAATACTCTTAGAAGAAGAAGTTTTCTGTTACTTCTATAACTCATGTCTGTCAAATTAACGTCGATTTATAGAGAGAAATTCGCGGTTTTCCCCCTATTTTACTGCAAAACACGACCTCAACAAAACTGTATCTGATTTTTTCTGATTTAGATCTTACGTTCTAAGTTCCTTTTTCTCAATGATATAAGTGGAGTTTTAAAAAAATTGAAAAGCATCTCGGTCCGATTTTTTGGCGATTATTGTACATGTATTAAATAAATTTTCATACAGACCAACTCTCAAAAAAATGTTATATGAAGGTCTCATCGACTTTCACCTGTTGAATCAGTCGCTTGCAATAAATATTACAATGAAGGAAATGAAATTTATATAACTATATTTTTTGTGGTATACGGAAGAATTAAACGCGCATGCGTCACTATGGTGAAAACGACTCTAATTCATTATATCGTCCACTGATTGCTTGGGTTGGTTCACCTCGAATTAATATGCATTATTTACAGGTACAAATTCCAAACAGATAAGAAAGATTTATATGTGTTTTGATCTGCCCAAAGAACTTCTGAAAGGTTATTTGAGTTATATTCTTGGCAAGTGCCATTTTCATACATAAATCCGCCTCAAAATAAGGACGAAAAGGTACGAAATCATCAAATACCTTTCTAAATAAATTCATGACTTCTTTTGAGGTTTTACATCATTTTATTCATATAACAAAAATTGCTTATATAATAAGGAAAACTACTGCATTGCTTCTCCATAATCATACTAGACTTTGACCCGTGCGTGCACGGGTTGACATTGCATATCGGACATTTAAGAATTAGATACATGGACACATTCATATTGTAAGGTACTTTTGAAATAAACAATGAATGTGAATATAATTCTGGTATTTTTGTTTTTATTTTGTTTTGTTTTGTTTTTTTATTTAAAAATTTGAAAAAGGCTATAAGCCTACAATAATGCTATAAATTTCACTACACTCTCCTTAGTTAGAATAATCTAACTGTGTCTCGGGACAGGCCCTCACCACAGTTAGAATGCCTCCCATATACCCGTAATGTAGCAGAAAATTGCAGAATCGCTCCGAAACGATTTTGAAGAAAAATAATGAAGTTGCATTGAAAATAACAGTCAAATTAATAATAAAACAAACCTTTTTGAGACTGCAAATACCTTTCATCTAAAACTTTAATCCGTATAATGGAAGAATTCAACACTTTTTCACCAACTTTTTTACTCGCTTCAAATTTACACACCATGTTGACATTCGGAACTCTCGGGATTTTTCAGAGTAAATGTTCTGAGTTAGAGTTATCTCCCGTATTTTCTTTGCTACAGAAACGATACACGGAACGCATTCTATCGTTAAACTGGGTCCGAATGACATTTATCATTTTAACGATAAAACATTCTATCTACGTACGCTCTCCTAAGATATATAATGTGAATTTTTTGCATGGAATCAAATATTTCTTTGCCTTTAGTTTATGTTTCCACAATATCCCATTCGCATAGATACCTCAGAAACGATAATACAAATACGTGTAAATTTTCATTGGAAATTTGCTGTATATTCTGTTCATATATAATTATGATTTCTTATGAGAGAAATTATAAAATAACAAATATATATCATTATTTTTGTCTGATTTGAACACCGTGATGAGCCTCCGTGATATAGCGTGAATGAAATGCACACGCGCAAGACTGTAAAATCCAAAAAATCCAGATGATTTCCGGAATTTTTTGAGGAATTTTCGTTGATTATTAATTAGCGAAGCTTAGTTGAGAAAAAATAAAACCATATTGATAATCTTCAAGTTCCAATGATGTTTAAAATATATAAAATAAAAGACAGTGCTCTTCCGATTTATCGGTATTAAAGGCCAAAATTTAGAGTCTATTATTTTAATATAGTAGTACAGATTTAAAATAATCTGTTGCAAATATGTACAATGGAACCAAACAGATTTAATATCAAACCGTCAAATGATGAGGATTTAATCAAATGGATTCTATTTACCGAAGAAGTGAAATACATACTGGTCCAAATTCACTACACCGGTTGTAAAAAAGAAGTTTGATCTAGACTTTGGCTTGGTATTTGTGCCCAAGGTCTCTTAGTATACTACATTGATATTGAGATCGATGTCATGACCTAGAGGAAAGATCACGTGCTGGTGACTACGATGACAATCTGAATACATTACTTACTGTCCATCGAGGATGTAAAGGCATCTTCTGCCGACAGGCGGCGTGTGTCGTAGTTGAGTGTAGCTCCCCCCAGGAGGTTTTTCTCGTGGTTGATTCGGTAGACCGCGTACTTAAACGCATTTTCTGTAGTAGACTCTTCATGGCCAAATAAGCCTCCTGAAAAATGTAACAAAAATAACAATTCTATTTATATCAGAAATAAATAAAAAAAAATATTACAATTAACATGTGAGTGTATGTAGCTAAATACTTCACACTTAGTTTTATGGTACGCCGATAAGGGGCAGAAGAACAACTTCTAAATGTTGACCTTTCAGAAGATCAACAATACAAATTGCAATTAGCATTCTCACAAAATCCAGTGCATTGAGAAAGTATCAAATACATGCACTTTGAAGGGTGTTCTGCAGTTTTAAAATAGCAACAGCTGATCTCAAATAACGATAACCACGACCACTATACGATATGCAATAGGCCTTCAAAGACCGCTCTCTCTCTCTGAGTGTTCGATGGGTAATCGTGTATTAACGTTCTGCACAGTGCGATTGAAACCGTACACATCAAATATTACATCATTAGGAGCATTTCAAAATTTCTATTTCCCAAGGATAAACTATCACTTAATCAGGGCAACTTAATCCTCTTGCGTAATGTCTAGCCAACGGATAGATCATGGGCACCCAACGCCCTGATTCGGTAGAGAATGTACTAACATGGCGGTTTCTAGATATATAAAACTAAGCCCCAAGTGCCGCCCATGGGGGCACCGGATTTGAATAATCAAGTTTTGGAAAATGAAAACCTTGCAATGGACAACGTGCCTATTTGTGTTCCGATAGGAAGGTCAGTTAGGAGGAAGTTAATACAATTTACCTTCGACATCGCAAACCAAGAGCTTAAAATGAATTCAGAGAGATGTTCCGTGCAACAGAATTAATTTGGACGTGTTCCGAGTGGTGACTTCGGAAAATACCGTGTCACTAGACAGGGATGATTGATGAAAATATAATTAACCTCGGACAGGGTTCAATTTCCGATGGACTTAGAAATTTCCCTTAAAATTTGCCTCCGTAATGCTAGATGATCATAATCAATAAAGACCTCGAAATGGTATCGTAACACAGTTAAGTCTCTCTTTGTTGAATTTATTCAATGCATTCAAGTATATAGCTATCTTCTTCTTATAATCATGAAAGGGTGAAATGTTAACTCTTCAACAACATGCAATAATACTTTTTCAAAAGCAACAGAACTTGCTCAGAACTCTGGTTAGAAGATGCCAATAGAACGAACCACTGCTTAATTTCTGGTTCAATCTTTGCAACTTTACTGGTCCTTGCCATCTGCACAAAAAATATTTTTTTTCAAAATCATGAGAAAGGTACAAAATTTTATTTTCGATTCTTGCCTTCCTGCCGCTGTGTATATAAGTAAACAAGGAAATGAAAGTAAATTTGTGTAACTATGTGTTGTACTCAAAAGCAAAAATAACTGATGCGGTACAACTTTGATAACCTTTTGTTACTGTAGTCTTGTATCATTGCACTAGTTAGTTTGATCCATATACACGCAAAAACTGGTTTCAAGCAAATCAATTTGTGCAATTAGTTTTCAAATTTGAAATAATATATACGTTTAGTAGGTCAAGATCTAGTAAATGTTTTCAGAGCGTCAATTGGTGCTAGATCCATTATGACGTCATAATTGATTAAATTATGTAGAACATACATTCAAAACGAAATAAACTACCACATTTGTAGCTGGTTTCCTTCATATTTCATTGAATAATTTAGTTAAAAACACAGCGTTTCACCTTGTTTATCTTAAAAATAAGTCCCGGTACACCCTAAAACCAAGCTATTGTTATGAGGTATCATTCAAAGAATTAATATCTTTCATCTACTAGATCTTGACCTCAAGATAAAATTTCAGTCATCATTATTATTGTCTTGGGCACTGATTTCAGAGATGCTTTAATACAATACTGCAACGAAGAAATGCATTACATCGATCTTTGCATAATGTGCGTGATATTTGTAATTAGTAGATAATAACTTTACAGGTATCAGACTACATTTAAACACACAAATCACACACTGATAACAAGTTCCCGTTACCTAGTCTACTTTCACTTTTCAAACTTGCAAAATTGCGTATGATAATGACTTCCGCCTTTTTGTGTTGCTTTCGCACCATGTATAGAACTTTCGTTGATTTTTTCCGCTGTATCTACCAAATACGCGAGTGTTATACGAAATCTTATCACTGCAAATGTCATTTTTATCTGATACTTCAGCCAATTCCGCCGTTGTCTATCAACCCCTAGGCCTGTAGATGCAGGCAACAACGAAAGTCTGACCAATATCTCTATTGAATTGTGTAATTACCCTTTCCTTTGTGATAAACTTGTGTATATTTTGCCAACTCAAAAGGAATATAAAAGTAATAAAATCCAGAACTATTGTATCATATCTTCGAAGTGTACATAAATTCCTATAAACAATGAAAGTCAGCACAGGGCGACCTAGATCTTTCTCAGTGATTCTTGAACCGCGAATCGAATTTTTTTCTTGGCAAATGAGATAGTCTGGTTTTTAGATAATTTCAGAACCATAACCGTCAATGACAATATGTTTTCTGTACGAAGCGCTTTTAGATAATTTCAGAACCATAACCGTCAATGACAATATGTTTTCTGCACAAAACGCTTGTATATACCGCTGAAGAGTACATCTCTCCCCTTCTGTAGACATTAAGACTGAAAGAACATCCCGATCCCGATCAATAATGCGACGAATTGACGTGGGTGTAGGAATATATATAATGGGATATTTATTGTTCTTATTACAACAAACCTGAACGATGAAAGTTTTGTTTCGGGGGGGGGGGGGGGGGGGGGGGGGGGGGTAAATTACGTGTTACATTATAGATAACTATAGGTCTGAAGAAAGAGATTGTTTTACGACATTTGAACCATCTATGTATCTATCTGGTTGTGCACTATTTATCCCGTCAAACAAATAAAACATGCTGTTCAGTGAAGCTTCCAATGATGTTGTGAAGAATATAAAGAAAATGACGATTATTACTAGATTACAACAAAACTCGTTTATAGCGAATTTCAAGGGACCATAGATAAAACTTCGTTATAGCGAATTACGGCTATATCGAAGTTTTATCTATGGTCCCTTGAAATTCGCTATAAACGAGTTTTGCTGTACATAATAAATATTCTTATTAAAGGAATGGAAGGCGTGTGGTGTCAATATCATTGAACTCAGAAGTGATATTTTTATTTCCATTGTTATGTTTTTTGAATAATTTAAGCACTACATGGAACAACAAAAATGCCAGCTAAATAAAATTATTTATATTTTTAAAGATGTTTCTCTATGTAATTGTAATTGTAAATATCAAAACAGTACGCGTGACTTATATTTTTAAAAAAAAAAACGGGGAATAATTCACTTTAGTTCAGAGCAGATCGTGTGAAAAAATTTAAAATTTTATGGAATTTCCTTGGACTTATACATGTACTTTGGCTCCGCTACATAACCAATTTGTTGAATCAGAAAGTCTGAGTCATTCTTCGTTTGTGCTTCAATGATACAACATTCTAAATTCTTATCAATATTTCAAAACCTTACAAATAGAGTGACAAAGGACAGACTTTCTACGAGACACACAAACAGTCGTCTAGGGTATACCTCAGTAGAATGTCTCAAAGATTAATTATATATCCTCCTACAGTTTTATTTCCTAATGGCGTGCTTCTAAGTCTATTACGTAACTTACATTAAGCTTCGGTACCGTATAGAATAGTTGATTTGAACGATGTGTGGGGGAACCCCTCTATATATCGTAGTATGACACCCCGGTGCCACAAACATCACAATTCTTCAACACTGCGTAGTTAGTAAATGCGACTATTTTGAGTCTTAAATGCATGGCTTTTAGGAACAAAGGGTTTTAAAAAGAGTACATTTCTGTTCCTAAATAAGTTTTAAGCTAAATCAAATAATGTAATTTTTTTTATTTATAATTTTTAACTGCATTCCATTTGCTTCATTTGATTAAAGCATTGTTTGTCGGCAAAACATGATTTATGAATTAATCAGGTTCTGTTTCAAAAACTTCATGAGAGAGAAAATGTGCTCAAATAAATCTTACATTACAGGAAAAGGAAAAGAAATATTGCAGACAATTATGAAATCATAAAAAATCATTGACCTATATAATGAATACTCATTAATAAGAACCAGATGATTTATTGGAGTTTCTTGGTTACTGACCCGCCATGTTTCGATTTACTTTTTTCATTAAGATATCTCTGCGCTCGTGTTTGCGGTAAAAATCAAACATAAGCTCCGAGGATTCCAAAAAGCACCACATGGGGCTATTGCTTAACGACCATCATAATCCCTCGTCTTAACTTTGAAAAATTTATTTACAGTCGTCTATCGTATCAAATCAGGAGCTTCCACATTCCACATATATCTAGAACTGTAACAGAAATAAATTGCCTCTGCACATCATAATTATCACACTTCTTTGAAATCAAGAGGATAACATGAAATTACATACACAAGAAATTAATTCGAAGAAGAGAAATCCGCCAACTAAATAAAGAGAAATTTATGCCACAATTGTGTCTTTTACTAATTAATAATTCTTTAATTGTCAATGAGTCATGCTTTTGGACTCATTGACAATTAAAGAATTAAAGAATTAAAGAAATTCAAAACGACAAAAATTGGAATTCAATTACGCTTAAATTGTTGATAACCATTATGCAAATGAATGTAGTGCCGAAGAAAAAATAAAACTATTGACAAGATATGATCTAAACAAAACCTTTGATGTTGCGGGTAAGAGCAGACTTTCATCCATGCATTTATTGTTTCTCCGTTATTTGAGAGAGCACTAGTTGCTGCTTTTGATGATTTTCACAATCCGGTCAGTGTTAGCATCAAACGATTGCTATCTCCTCATCTTATTTATTACGTAACGTTTCTTTTATTTTTATACGACCTGATCTTCTAAGGGTATCTCTTTTTTAAAAGCGTATTTTAAAAAAAAAAAAGATCGAGTTCTCTTTTTTACTGTAGCCTCTAAAGAAAGAGTAAGGAAATGCTACGACTGTCGGAGAATTATGTCAATAACCTTAAATGTTATATGTTATCAAGCATCCATTTTATTTCATCCATTAAGGCATAAACAAGAACCATTAAACGGTTTTTACAAGGAACCATTTATTATTATTACAGAAACACTTATTTCTGTATCCATCATGTATATATTGAAAACAAATGTATATATGTGGCTTCGAACAATCACTCAACATTTCCTCTTAGAATATTGGCACTTGGGGGGGGGGGGGGGGGGGGGTCATATTTCAAACCACGTTTCTAAGTTACATATGATAATGACGATTCTGTCATTGATTAAGTATGATGAACGTATAATTATTAATACATAAATTATCAAATATTCTTCTACAAACGCATACTTGCAAAACGATTCTGATCTCATTACCATTAAGGGACCGTACCCATCATTAATAGCTCTATCACAGAATTAGACCAAACTATATAAATAATGTACTCCCCATCCTAAACAGGAAAAATGTAACAGAATGAAGCGCTACCATTCATTCAACTGAAATGTAAGCAGTATGTGACTGAATGACACAGCCCTGCCATTTAGCCACATTTCCAGACCTTTCCGTTGCCTAACTGGCAGATGTTCAGCCTTTGAAAACGGTCATCTTGATACATCTTAAGCATACTACACAGATTGAGTGTTTCTTACAGATTACGCAAAGCCTTTCTTCCTTAAGATGACAGCAAGATGAAAAAGACTTTTTAAGGTTGGCTTACACAAAGTGTATGTAATGGAACCGGAAAGACGCAATACTATTATTTTGACATCGAGATATTTCACAAACTTTGTATTGAAGTATAAATTTGAAGAAATTCGAGCACAAACATAGGCAGTCGGGAGGAAGCTTACGAAATAATGTTCCGAGCTATATAATTGAAACATTTAACATAATTCTTACACCATAATACACCTTAATACAATTTGTTCGTAGATTCTGTTTAGTCGATGCTAGAGAACATTAGAGCGAATAGATAAATATTTACGTTCCACCTTTAAACAGACTGTAATTTACTAATTAGCAATTTTCAATTGTTAATGAGTACATGACTAATATTATTCATATACTCATTGACACTTCTAAATCATTAATTGTTGAGGGGTGAGGCAAAGCTGTGAGATCTAAAGCACGTGCGTAAACCTCCAATACTTGTTGTACTTATATGTTTTCCTCGCGTGAATATACGTTTTATTTTCTGTTCGTCCAGAATCATTCATGTCTGTGATACCGAAGTTCATGTTTATATTTGAAAATTGAATTCTGGAATGAATGAAAATGTGTGTTTTTATAAAAAAAATTATATCGAATAAAAGGAAAACTAAATGTTAAGGTTTTCAAGAACTTTATTTTCGTTATTTCTACAGCTAATGAGGCTGGATGGTCGATTAACCATCAGAACTATCAAGATTTTAATAAACGATTTGTTTAGCTATGAACTATTTTATAGTAAAGAAAAATCCATATATTTTACCTTTTAAATTTGGATATTTTCCTATATTTTATTTAGAGCTATTCTTATAAAGGAAATCAATACAGTCTAAAATTGGCCACGATCATCGAACCTCTTTAAAGTTACTTGAAGAATTGATTACAAGTTTTGACATGAACGGTAGATTGCGTTTCATCAATTATCAGATCTATCTCACTACCTTAAAAATACCCTAAACCAGCAAGCAGTGCATACAGGGTCATCAAAATACAAATTTCGTACCAGTTACTGTTTAAAATGCATGTGATTAAATTATAATTATTCATTAACGTTCTTCTCTGCCAGAAATTATTTGAATCATGTCTCCAATAAATATTTAAAATTTTGATCGATTCTTTGGCCTCGCAGCATGGGATTGAACCGACAACCTTTTGCTCCAGAAGCAAATGTCCTACCACTGCGAAGTAAAGTATGGGTATTTTAAATTTTAATATCAAGTTTTAATGAACTACAAATATTATACTTGAAAAATCTAAACTTTAACAGAAAGGTCATATGAAAACAAAGACAAATGATATATCTATCTGAATGAGTTCGCTCCAAGGAGAACAAAAAATAAACTTCCAACTTTTTTCAGTAATCCAATAAGAATTGATCATCGCATGTTATATCAAGAATTCCAATTATGCATTCGAATTAGAACCTTTTTTTATATTCCTCTTTTTCTCTGACATTTTCCAGCGATCACGCCAAAATGTGTCGACAAAACTTCTCGCCGTATAACAAATGGTAGAGAGAGAGAGAGAACCTTCTAATAGCATTTACAAATAGCACAGAAACAGACGGACACTTCCACCATAATCTGCTTTCTCCTGTTCACACGACATGCAGCTCTGATCCCGGCGCTCATATGTCATCCCTGAGAATAGATTCGTCAGCGTGTCACGCCACAGCTATGGTACGTAGACCCTTTTTACTGGTATTAGCTGAATCCCTCGCCTCAGAAATATCACGTCTGTTCCCGACACTTGATCATATTTTACTAAATAGTGTTTATTGATTCTGAAAGTATAAAAAGGTGTACCCTTTTTTCTGCACTGCCATTTGTCTCCCAGACATGCTTGTAAAGAATGCTTTAGTCGGACCCCCTGGGAGAAATTTTTGTCTGGATTTTTTTACATGTCCATGACGTGAGTAGAATATATGTAAATGCAGTCTATATCATCCAATATGATGTGAAATGGAAATTCGTCTTACCAAGGAGTATGGATTCGGTATATTTGAATAACGGATAGAAATAAACATGCAACTTTAGAAAGCTATCAGAAAGTAATGATGATAAATCAAACGCTTTGTACCCTTTCCAATTGTACACTACCCCCGCCCTCAAAAAATTTAAACCATTAACCATAATAAAATGCACCACCAGGCGCCAGAAAATCTCAGATAAAAAGCAGACTATATTTGTTATCAAAACACAATTCACATCTATTGTTTTGTACCTAATTATCAAATGTGTGCAAAACGGGAACACACCGTTTGACTTTATGTTCAGAAAAATAATGCAATGAACACAATTTAAGATGGCTCACTATGCCTTGTATAGTTTCTCATATCAGCAGAAATCAAGAAAAGAATATTGACGCAAGCATCAAAGATATCAGGCCGCAAAACTTTTAAGATCAATTCTATGTAAAAATTAAAAAAAAAATTGTATATAGGGGTTCCGACACGCATAGTCACCAAATTTCTTAATATTGCATACAATGACATATTGATGTAATAAGTAGCAAAATGCCACAAATTTGTTGCTAAAGACTACCGTTGCCATGGTAATGGAGACCAAAGATAGAAAAATGGCAAATCTTGGCAACTTCAAAGCAATATAGAAAGTAATTGCAGCTTATCTAAGTTATGAAATATGAAATATTGAATTGACTATATGGTCAATTTTCAAATTATAGAAAACCCTTGGTGGGCAAATCAAAGTCTTAAGAATATTACCATGGACACCGAAAATTATTTTCAAAACAAGATTTCTTCATATTTTTTTTTTTTTTTTTATATTTTTTACATTTTTTAAATGTCGTAGAATCATGAGTTATCATTGAACCAAACTCACATATTTATAGCTGGATTTAAAATTTACATTTTAGATAAAAATTTGACACTTGTTGCTATGATAACAAGGTTAAAATAAGAAATAATGAAGAAAACCATGGTAATACTGTCAAAAAATGGTTTTTTTTAAACACAGTTTGGAACTATTTTTATTTGCTATTCGTGAGAAACATGCAAAAAAAATTTATACTCTATATTCAAGCATTTTTCAGCATCTTAAAACTGTCGTTGCTAAGGAAATATGTGGACTTACGAAAATCATAGTACAGAAATTCATAATTGTTCAAAACGTCATAGCAATGGCCATTCCTTTTGCTAAAATGCAGCTTCAACTGACATTGCATTACAGTTGAGGACATGTTAAGTCATTCCGATCAATTTATTTTAAAGTATCATGATTCAGGTACGAGAAAAACGTCTTCAAAAGTACCTCAAAATATGCAGATTTTTTTTATTTGTTGTTGTTGTTGTTACCATAGCAACGAATTTCAATTTTCAGTTATATTGTCTTTGTTGTCAAAACTAAACAACAGTTTAATTTTTTTTAAGTAAAAACTATTTATGTTCGAATAAAATGAAGAAATATTATTTTTGAGTGCTGTTTAGTTACCACGGTAACAATTTTAAACTATTTATTTAATAATTTAAAAATTCACAATATTTTGTATGCGGTTATTTTATTCTTTATAGCTGAAACTGCTGCAATCTCTTACAATTTCTGTTCAAAAGAGCTTAAAATTGCCATTTTTCAATCTTTTGCTTCTGTAACCATGGCAACCGGTCCCTATAGCAACCGATTAAGGTTGTCATGTATCTTTATTCACCAAAGGGTATCAAAATACGAAATACGAAGAAAAATCGGTGACCATTCATGGCCACCGAATTTTGATATTTACAGAGAATTGATCTTAACTCTTTGAACACTGATGAGGTATATTTTTTTTGTCTTTGAGAATTATTTTTTGTTAATTTGTTTATGTTTGTTTTTGTTAAATTAGTATATATGTAATTCATTGAAGTTGCAAGTGGAAATTATACTACAAGTATATATTATTTCCCAAAAAAAATATTTGCAAGGACTGAGGTGCCTTTTACATGCACCAATCTGTTTTAAATCTTTGACCGTGTTCTCAAATGCAATTGTCTATGGGTTGAGGTGTTTGACATTTATATCTTGAAGCCATTGGTATTTTACCATCAACTGTAAGCTGGCCTGGCTTCTGCAAAGATTATATCCTTTTTAGATTACATCAAGAATGAAATAAATTACTTCTGAATAAATTAATTAAATAATAAAGATAGATAAATGATTTATTACCTAACCCAAAACAAACACCGTAAAAGTTACCATCTTCGGGTGAAATCTGCGTAGTCTATTTATAGAATAGACAAACTATAGAAAACTTTAGATAACAAAGTACAACTCGTTTTTCTTTAATTGTAATATTTTATTGTAATTTTCATAATTAAAAATATTATCAAGACTAATATGTTCATATTTTATAAGACAATCGTTACATTAATCCCGCTGAAACGCATGTACACATTAATCCCGCAGAAACGCATGATTGTACAAACTGAAAACCCATATCAAGAGAGACTGCGTTCTTGCGCGGCCTGTAATTACCAGTTAATGATAGATAGCATTATGCATAAGAAGTATATAAGTCAAATGGGCGAAAAAATATGCAACTTTCGATAAAAAAAATTTTTTCTAAAAATAATTATATTCAGTTAAAATGAACAAAAGCCCCAGGCGGATTTGAACTCATGATCTGCGGTTCACAAGCCCGAAACTTTAACCACTAAGCTATGCTGATATTCAACTTAATCAATTGACACAAACAGTTGTGTCACAGAGGCGCACAAGGTGAACAGGTGCTTATTTCCGATTTCCGTACGTGGTGCTAAGTGGATAAGAACCATAGACTCATCCTTGATGGGACACAATTCCATCACAGGTTAACCCCCAAGCGGATGTCGGTACCAATTGCAACTGGGCTGACTAAGAGTTTGCAGATAAAGTGCCTTGTTTAAGGACATTGCGCTCAAACTAGCAATCCAGTAACTGGTCTAACACATGACCACTGGGCCATGTGCAGGGAGGTTTGTAAACTATGAAAAGTATATTAACAACTGTGTTGTGAGTATAGTAAATAATACCCTGAAGCATGGTTTCGATTAAGTGGACAGGTTCTCGTCAGTTTGAATTGATTTCTTGTCAAACATAACAGTTGGCCAGACCCTTTATGTACGTAACTAAAACCCCGGCCACCGGTCAGTCCCGAAGCCGTGTTACAAACTCTCCAAGGACCAAGATCACGCGCCTTGTAAACCCAGACCAAGTACTACAGACCGGTCAAAAAGAAAAATCATCAAAGTTTTATAACATCGCATGGCTATACTCCATCCATTTAGAAGATGGGCACTATAACTCGTACTGTATGAGGAACTTGTATGTATTTGGAACAACATCTGGGATACCAAGATGAAGCTGTAACATTAGGCGTGCAAAAGTCAGGATACCTATGTTAGTGATGGATCTCGACTTGCACGCGATGATATATGATTAGATGCGAAAAAGAGGGATGTAAAGTTATAAATAGCGTTTGCTCTTTGTTTGAGAAGGACAAAACTACTACTTTTGTGCATATTTATCGATGTTTAAAAAACGTACAACGAATCTAATCAATGCTCGAAAACGTACAATGTCAAGCGAAGAATTTGATCAACATGTAACCTGAGAAAGGTTATTCGTTTAAGATCCGTACGAGTCCAAAATTCTTTAATTTCTGCGTCTCCTGGTTACACGTCCATTCCAACACAAAACTCACTTTCCAAAGGAGGTCGGATTAGACACAGTTGCTATTTCTCCTCTTTATCATACTCGAAGTCAAAAGCTTGAAACATATGACCATGCAAAAAAAATGACTAAGGAAAGCTTTAGAATTCCAGATTTTCAATCAGCTGCAGACAATGATTGAGGGAACAAGGCACTGGAGTGTGCAAGATATGATTCGGACACTTCTGAACATGAAAAGTCATGAAATTCTAAAACGAGGCCACGGTAAACTACGTTTTTTTGGTAGCGACACACCTTCCCCATAAGATACACCAGATGGCCAGGTTTGATAACATTGGGCTCAGGTAGCTCAAGGTTTGATAAGAATACGACTTTCTTATGTGTAGCTATAGTATTCATAAATAATGTCACAGTGATTACTCTTGGGCACTCTAAAGACAAGGTTTGACTCTTTCTCTTTTACAATAACAATTTGCAAACAAACGCAAATCTCACTAGCAGAAATGGCTTGTAGAACCGTTGGACTCTTGTAATAAGTGGACACATTTTAATTGATTTCTTCTTATTTTTCTCTTATCGCAAAACGGCGTTTGAAATTTGTCTGAGCGAATATGAACATACGAGTGAGAAATAGCACAGATCTTGTTTTGAATTGGATCTCATTACATCAGCAAAAAACCGGCCCCGACTAGATATGAATTTTTCTTAGCCTTAAGGATCAATGTTTAATATTATCCTTCTTTCCGGTATCAAGAAAGGGTAATTCTTCTCTCACAAAAATCGTATGTAACCCATTTATCTTGGTCCTCCCAAGACGCCTTCGTATCCTCTAAATTGACCCACATTCACAAAATGCTGAATTAGGGAGTTGGATTGAAAAGTAATTGAATTCTATTGGTCATCATGACACTACTTCAGATTAATTACACGCAAATTCCGAAGCAAATTTGGTGAATCTCTTCTCTTGGTCCATTATGGTCATTTTTCAAGTCTTGCGACTAACTCCTTGAAAAGGTCGATGATCCGACACTGTGGAGTCGACAAATCTTATGAAATCGAGGCTAGAATTGTAGGAGCCAGAAACCAGACTAATGTCCCCCATTACCGCTCCCAAGAAGAGGTTACACAAGAAATAAATATCTCGGTGAAGCGATTCTTTCATCTAGATCGCCGTTTTTAACAAGATTTCCAAGGCAGATTTATATAGTTGTTAGTGGTTCAACATTGAAGTCGTTGCAATGGAACCAATATTGCCCTGATTCTAAAAATATCTTCGAATATCTTCAGAAATGAATTATTGTATTTCCCATATACTTCGATGAAAACCAGCATCGAATTAAGCCACCCCACCCCTAATGAATCCAATAACGTGAAGTCTCAGAGGTTTTTTTAAAATAATATTTTAAAAGTTAGCGTTTAGATTATATTATATATGTAATGAGAGAGGTTATCGTAGAAATCTTCAAATTTAGATAAATCAAAAGGAGTTTGCACTGAGAGATTGATCATAAAGGTATCAAATCAATTTATCAATATTTACCTGTCCTCTTAGAGGTATTACTTATTTGTGTTTATGCATTGCATGCAAAGGGTGTACCTATTAAACTCTATCAAGTACAATCTTAACCAAACTTTTTTGATCACCAATGATAATGCAACATCTAATGTATGGCAGTAAATTAAAGACCAAAAAAATCTGCACGATTCCCCACAAATAAATCTTATAAACACAGAAGGCCAATATAAAAGAATCTTGATTTATCAATTTACAGATTTTACACCGCTAGTTTATAATCGATCTATCGGAGCTTGATGATTGCGTAGATTAAACGACTAGTTCTCTCTGCGTGTAGTATGCACCATACAGAACGCTTATAATGAATGCCGCCGATCGCTATCTCGCATTGCAATAGGTACTTCAAAGACACACTCCGATGTGATAAGTAAATTAAACGGTTAACACTATATAATTCCTCTGTACCAAGTCGTAAGAATCAAGACGATTATATCTGACTAGATCCTGTATATAATGATCTTCTCGTTTTGTGGTAAGACATATCAAATGAACTTGCATCAGATTTGTATATATATATATCAGATCGTAAAAATAAAATATACAGTAATTAAAGCCCGTCTCAGAGCGCGGTCTAATTATGACATGTTAGAAATCTTCGTAACTCGGAGGGTTTTCTATTAATCAGACAAGATTTTTTTACCGGGGTATAATGTTGCAGTATGTGCACTTTAAAAGTACTTCGATATTACATAAAATTCCAGGAATTGCTTACGGTGAATAAATAGATACCAAGACTAATATTTTTCCTGTACATCATTGTGTGTGTGTGTGGGGTGGGTGCACTCACACCGTGTATGATATACTGCAAGCTAATATAAAATGTCATTACGGGTCAATATAAAATTCCACTCCAGTACAAACCCAATATCGATCTAGTTATAGATTACCAATGGTCAAGAACCTCGGAGTGTAATGAGGGGGAGGGGGGAGGGTGTTTATATATGAAACCATTGTAAATTCAGTAATTGAAAGGCTTATTCCACAAATTTTATACGTTGATTATAAAGTAAAGGAATTCACCAACTGCATGCATGCCTAAATCTGGATTTTAAAAAAATCGCAAAAATCCAAGATTTAGGCTTGTCGAATCTTTAATGGATCAGAGCTGTATTAATCGTGTTACTCGTGTGTCTTTCGTAATAAGCATTCATTTTTAATGGTTCAATTTTCGATGAGTTGCTTAAAAAATTCAACATGAGATCAACCAAAGAATCATAAATGCTTGCTTTATAGAGCCCCGTTAATTCCCGGTGTGTCTTTCTTAATAAACATTCATTTTTAATGGTTCAATTTTCGATGAGTTGCTTAAAAAATTCAACATGAGATCAACCAAAGAATCAAAAATGCTTGCTTTATAGAGCCCCGTTAATTCAAGTATCTATTAAATCAACACGTGGTGTCTGACTAAATGATTTTGAAGATGAAACATAAAATCTTTTACGTCATTTTGAAATAGTTGTATCGACATGATATTGATGATAACGGGTTTTTATATGCTAGTTTTAATCTTTTCTGCTGAATATCTAATGTGGGGAGAGAAAATTTGACAAAATGATTATAACTTAAAAGCATCTCCTGTCTTTTTTATCATTTTTCCCTTCTGCTATTCTGTCTACCCCTGATAAAACCTCGGATTAAGTATTCCATTCTAAATGAACATTCCTGGAGCAGATTTGTTAAATTTAGTATCAACCGAAAACAAAACCCTTAAGGCTAGCTGCAGAAAAATAGACCAAGTTATGAGTTTGTTATACACCTTTTACCAACTATTCTGACAACTGCTAGTTTACCCCCCCCCCCTTCCCCCGAATCAGGAATTATTCTCAGGCGCAGTTAATGGTTATAGAAACTGTCAGATGGGACAATATTATCGCTAAAAATTGTGTTTTACTGTCGTGGAGCATATTCAACTTGTTAAGCATGTAACATTGTAAGGTTCTATTTTTAACGAAATGAACTTTAAAAAAAACTGAAAAATTATGAGATAATAAAT
>CM065919.1:52096719-52121719 GCA_033439105.1 Magallana nippona
ATATCAACCTTATGCAAATACATGTATTACAAAATCAATTTACGGCAGATGTTGTTAAGAAAAATAATACTATATAGAAAAAATACACAGTGGGATAATTAAAAACCGGTATATGTTTTTGACAAGTTTATTAGTTTTTAAATTACGTTCTAAAAAAATCCCACAATATAATATATGTTCTTGTATTCTCATCGTGTTGATAGTAAGAGTATATCAATGAACATTGTTAAAATTTCGATACATTGCTTTCTAACATATTTGATACATTCTTCAAAGACCAAAGATATTAACTACTCTGCGATTTGTTTGCTAAATAACTTATTTTTAACATTTTGTTTAATTTTCCTAATACAAATCAATTACCTGTATTGATCTTCGAAGCCACTCTAGTCGGCTTTTACAAGTACTGGTCAGTAAAAGCAACCTCGGTTTCACTATTATAGATTATTCTATACGCCTCACCACAGAATAAAATACGACGACCCTGTCAAACTTATTTGCATATAAAATATCAATTCTCATTCAATTTGGCAAATATGTTGAAGAATTTAAAAAAAAAACTCAGTTGTGAAATGTTTTCCATTGAGATGGACAAAGGTTTATATCTTCCAATCTGTAGCCATGTTACCGATTTGCTCAATACCTTTTTTATGCATTTAAGTCCATAAAGTGTTTATGCTTAAAATGTCAGGTTATGCAAATCTTTCTTTAATTATATGAAACATTACTCTATACGGCATAGGCTTAACAATTGGTAAATGTACATATCTAAATGCTCAGTTTCATTCCATATATTCTCTAGATCAAAAACAGCAAAATAGACCCTTGGAGACAAGGAATATTGACTCTGACAGCAAACTAATTGCTTTTGAAATTTGTGGTCAACAAACGACATAAAACGCGATCTGATAATAGACGCCTCGGCGCTTCACCGAAAAAAACATTTTCTTTCTCCCCGGGAACCGGGCCCACCGGCCAATGCTTTCTGTATCCTTTTCGGTGGTCATAAAAAAGTACAATAAAGTTTTTGCCCAGTAAGGGGACGAATAACTTCCACATAAAACTTGGTATCGTGTGGGGGAATACTGCTTCACCAATTGGTTATAATTCGCTCTCATTGCCATTTGATGAAGGTGTCTTTTATTGGTTAATGATTTTACCTTTCATGTAAATTCATAAGAAAGTTACAATTTTTTCAAGACGGAAACGAAAGGGTCTCGAATTAAAAAAAATGTTGCAAGTCTAATCGTTTCCAAATTATCCGGTAATTCACGTGGCTTAATTAATCAAATTCCTATAGATTTCAGTCAGAATGTGCACATGTAATAAAACGATTATCTCGTAATGTTCATAGTTAAGATACCAAACTTCAAGGAAGATATGCAATGCATTATGGGAAGTGAAACCGGGCAGAAAAACTCTAAATGAAATACAGATCCGTCTTTAATCGGGGGTTAAAGAGGAAATGTGCAGGCCCTTGTTACTGCAGACTGGAATGTTGTCGATTACCTGGATATGCGCGTGAGTGTCGGTAGTTTACTTATATATTCCAGTGGTACAAGTACATGTACGTGTCCACACGGGGAACTTAAGTGCTGGAAAGCTTTAAACACTCTAAAGAAGCGATATCAGCTGAGGGTAACCGTCCATCCCCACTTCTAGTCAACGATTTTAACACCCCCCCCCCCCACCCCAACCCCAGTTGACAAAATAGAGCAGACGATGTTCAGACAAAAACATAGTTACAATGGTAGTATTTGGCGACGAATTGCATATGAAATTCCCCAGAATCTTCACAAAGTTGTAGGGAACCTTTGTTCATCTTTTGTAACAAGCGAGCTTGTTATGAAAACTTTGTATACGTCAAACACATTTAAATCAAGTGGCATGGTTTTGAGGTGCACAGTATTCTCTATTGTGATTCATATATGTATGATGATCATTGCTACATGTAACCAACAATTTAACAAAAACCGACGTGACCAAGATGTGGAGAAAAAATAAGTTTTTTATGGGGAATTTACATTCAGTTTATGAATGAAAATCCAGAAGATTTGAAATGCATCTTAATCGAGCAGTTGGCATCATTTCACCTTGTCCAGTTGTTGGTCCCGCTATACAGTCTAGTGTCAGGAGGCATTAATGATTAAAAAAAAAAACAACATCGATTCGTCTATCTAGTTGTCGCAATTAGCTGCGTTTGCAAGAGTTCAAATTTACCAACATTCTAAAAGAACAACGAGTGTAAGATCACCCCCCCCCACCCCAAAAAAAAATATCATATATTCATATTTTTACCGACCATTATTTTTGGGAAAACAAGAGTTGGTAATTGGTTTTTGGTGCCATGACTTTTTGAAGCGGTGATTCTGGAAACCAAGGTTCAATATACGATGTAAGGCGAGAACGTGGGGTTTTTTTCCCAGAGGACAGGGTTCTCTAAGCTGACGGGAGGATGCGACAGGCCATTTACATATAAACTCCCCGGGGGGAGAGTTAGTGTGAATTAATACCGTGTCTGTACCTCGACATCAAGCAGTCACGAGTAAACACAGGGGCGGGGGTCTCAATAATGGAGTTTTATCATGGAATCATCAAATTGTTCGTTTAGCGATTTTTATAGTTCTGATTCAAAGACATCGATATTGAATCTGCGCAACCTGTTCAAATATTAGGGGTCACAGAAATATCTATTGTTAGCGTGTAGAGGTAAATATGAAAACTCCAAATAATGAATTGCTAGTACATAGAGCTATTAGCAGGCTGACGTGAATAAACTTGGGTTACAGATCTTCTTAATTGGAAATATATGAAACCTAATTATTTGTTTAAAGTCCATAAAGATTTATTGTCATAAATCTTTTGATTAAAAGAACACTGAATCCATTGTGAAGAAGTGTTTGATCTATCAATTTTTGAATACGTAATAATTCATAATAAAACATTGAATCAGGTTTCAGTAATTCACATATAAGTGTATGATCTATGATTTTTTAAATTCATAATAAAATATCAATTGAATCGGGTTTCAGTAACTCGCATATTTTTCATTTTTATATTCAAAAATTATAGCCTAATAAAACAATCAATTTTTTTTTTATCTAATTTAGGAATGATTTTTAAAAAAGAATTTTGTTTTTCCGTATCTGATTTCATGGAAGCAAATTGCAGGACTATCGGCTTCCCACGTGCTACCAATTAAATTGTTTGGGCCCCATTCACAACACACAGCTGTTTAGTACACAGATTAAGCAAGACCGTCTACTGCACAGAAAACAGGAAAATCGGACGACGATTTAAAAGATAAAATTGATTTAACATTTTTAAATTCATTACACTGAAACGCAGGGTCATAGATAGATATCTATAGTCGTTAGGGATTCAATTTCTGTAAGATTAAGGGGTAAATTAGCTTTTAATTGATTGTAAATCGCACTAAGGGTGAGAGAAACGAATTATGGGATATTATGCGAGAGCCGAAAAAATCAAACTTTGACTCACGAACGAGAGCAAAATAACATGTTCTGGTCTCAATAAAGCTAAAGCGGTTTGACCGATGACCATTCTTTATGTTAAATGGTTTTAGTAATTTCATGATTTTATTTTTTGTAATTTTCAATAGAATTTGCTTGCTGCAATCAGCTTTTCAAACTAGCAGTTCTGTTGCTATCGTGTGTACAAGAATATTACGCAAATATCGAAAAAAGAACCATTGATGTTTTCTCTTACGATCGAGATAACACAAGTCTCTCCGTTGTACATTGGGGGGGGGGGGGGGGGGGGGGGGGGTATTTAAATGCTAATATTTAAAAGGACATTCGTTTGAGAAAGCGCAATAAAATATTTACTGTTATGATATATAATCAATGCTAATTGTTCATATTGACTCTGGTTTATATTAGATTCGCAGTGAAATAGTGACAATTGCTAAGATTGGTAAAGGTTTGTAATACGTTTTCAATAAATATTTTAAAATAAACAGTTAAGAATTTAAATATTTCTTGGGAAACACAATAAAACGTTGGTGAAGTATTGACTTTGCAGTTATTAGCTATAGATTCGTTTATTGAATTCATTGAAATTTAAATTTCTTTCAAAATTCATCGTTTCACAAGAAGTGATAATGAAACAATTTACAAAAAATCCATTTCATAAACGGAATCTTTCCGTGAGAATTTTGGTTTTAAAAGTATTGTAAAGAAAAAAAAAGGCTTACTACACCATTCCTGGTCAATCATTTTAGAAAAAGGGACACATTGATTAAAATTTTTGATTAAGATTTCACACAAATAAAAGTAATATTCCCACCGACAATTTTTCATCAACTCATACAGCTGCACACAAGAAGAGGAAGATATAAAAGGAAAGCTCCCAGACAACAACCGAGTATTCCGGAATATGATTACTACTATGTCCACTTTAGTTTCTTGTCTTGGCTTAATTAAATCTTAATTATTAATCAACCAGTGGGATACTCTAAGTCTTTGCACTGAATAATATTTGAAATAATCTGAGATGAAAGAGATTTCTTTCAGTCCCAAAACACCACATACGAGTTCAAGTTCATTTACTTTCCATTATTGAAATTATTGAGAATTTTTAATTGTCAACGAGTCCACAATTAGTCATGGACTCATTGACTATTAAAAATTGTTAATTAGTAAAAGATAAATTCATTTTGTACATGTGTTAGAACTGTAGACACTAGGTATTTTGTAAATTGTACTAGATATTTAGTCCTTTTGATTTAATTCTTATTAAACAATAGGTAAAAAAAAAAAAAAAAACCCACTGAAATAAAGCTCTTGGCCCATTTACATTGTATTATTTTTGTTTGAGCAATTGTTCGGCATGAAAAAGTCTTCTTCCGAGATCCCCATCAATTTGATGCATATTTGCTGCGCCGCCTTGACGTCAACATTCAATAAACCGTCGTGCCCAGATTTATATTGCTTTGTAAATATATTTATTCTATCTCCTTATTTCAAATCGAACACTAGTGAACCTTGTACAAAAGTTAGTAACTATAAATAGCAACATGAATATATATAATTTAAGTTCCTTTATTATTAATTGTTGGTCTACCGACACTAAGTAAGAAGCTGTTAAGTTTTTTAACTTCCTTTAACCTCGGAGTTTATGCCTGCGCCGGGTACGGCGACCACCGTATTGTTTATGTACCTTCGTAAACAAAATATTAAATATTTTTTAAATTTCATTTTGTTCAATTATTTGTTGGGGTTTCTTCAATATTTATGCCAATTTTCATCAAAATTCGTCACTAAGAAAGGGAAATATTTGTGATATCTCAATAATTTCCGAACAACCCTCGTATTCATACAAGATGAGAAAAATGTTTAATTTTTTCCTACTTAATAAACCTCAACTGAAGCCGAACCATAAGTTTTAGTTACATGTAATAAGTTCTTGATATAAAAACGATAATTACCATATGTTCAATGGACAATCTGTTAGTTCCATGAATATCATAAAAATGTTTAACTGACGTTAGTGTACTCACCTATCTTAATTTCTCTTGGTAAACAATACACACAGTGAAGAAATAACAGTCCAGTCAGGTGATATGAGATGAGTTTTCTGAAGCAATGACAAGTCATCCTGGGGATTTGTCTTCTTTGTGGAGGACTATCAGAGTCCCTAATAAATCCCCAACACCACACATTAATACAATTTATTCAAATCATTCATTGTGTGAAACCGACGCAGCCAGTTATGAAGCATACCGTTATCACTGACTCCGAGCCTGGCGGATTCATCGTCGGTCCTGTCATATTGGTACTCCCCGCCAACCGCTAGGTGATAATTCCGCAGGTATTTATCTTACGGGGAAATACACAACTAAAGAAAAACACGGGAAAAGTGCAAGATCATCCAAGAAAGTTCATCCAGATTGCTGTGTTTATACAACTTCAATTAAAATTGCAGAATTTATTTTCCCAACCTCTTTGACAACTGGATCCCGTTAATTCACTTCTGCGCTCTATGGCCGTACCGCGCATCTCTTCCACATGGTTTCCCTCTATGATAGCAATCGGCCTGCCGTGTATCGATGAAATACGCTAGTTCTCATTTCGTAAGTTCCTAGTAGCTACTATGTTTGTAATGTCAAAGCCGATTAATAACAAAACTCCAAGACACCCTCTAGTCAAAACCTGCAGGAGAACAATGGTAGAACGATTATAATTGATTTTTCTTGTACAGATGCAGTTCCAATGTAGATATTTACTCCCAGGGTACATAAAACATGTTATCCCTAGCCGGGTTCAAGTGCCGTGATAAAACCGGGAAAAAGTCCGAGGATGTTCGGGAACAGTTTCTAGACCTGATCCAATCTCGTGGCCCAGATGGGAGCCCTACCCTCAAAAGTGCAGACCAGTTAACCGGTGTGTGGTTTTGTAATTAAGTCCTGTGCTCGCACAGTGCACTCATGGTTGAGTGGTCGGCTTTGGGAAAGTCGTTTCCGATGATCGGGTGCGTCAATTTGAGATCAGATAGGGGTACAATTGCCCCCGCAAATCGCCAAAACAGGCTAGAAAGATACTTCAAAGGGCCAATAAGACCGTTTATAAACGAGCTGTTAAAATGAACGGTTTAAGCAAATTATCACAGTGATTGTTATGGTTTGGTGTGTTACTATATAAAACACGGAATGTGATAGCTCTTTAAAATACTTCTTGAAATACGTTGTAATTACACAGTGCTCGTTGAAGATCTTCAAACGGGCAATTATTGTTGTGGGAGCAGAAGAACAATGTCATTACTCATGAGAAAAAGACAGTGAACAGTTCAAAGCAAATGATTGCGTAACAAACAGGATTCTTGATCGAAATTAAATTATCAGAGTCACCAGACTTGCGTAAGATAGTGAGTGTAGAAGCAAGTGGAAAGGTGGTTGACAAACTTAGTGCATGCAAAAATCATTAACTCTTTTCCAGCATAAAGTAAATATTAGACTTTCAGTGCAAATCAAGTCTGCAGTAACAACTATTCATGTTTCAGGATGACCGCTAAGTACACACAGCGCTTTACTATATAAACTGTACTAGTACATCTTGGTACTCTTTATTATACAACATTTCTATAGTACATCCTTGTACTCTTGGTTTACTATATCTACCTTTTTCATACAAGAGGGTGAAAAAAATAGCTCAGCCTTTAGTCAAACAACATTCGAGCTTTGTTGTCATTATAGTAATCCAGCTATCCTTAACCTTAACCATTACATCCTTTAAACCTTACATATACATGTATAAACCTTACATTATAAACAATTTCTCTAGTGATTTATCCATCAACCCTAATCAATGCACCTTACCTTTTAGACTATTTTGTACAGTCTTCTATATTATTGTTCCTTAATTATCCATTCTTCTATCTTTCAAATCTATTAGAGCCATTTTTTACAAGATTATAGACTTTCGGTGGTATTATGTAACTACTAGTATATATCCTTTGCATAAAAAAGGTGAAAATGACGCTGGTTTTATGCGAAATATTAAGAGATTACCTAGACATAGCACTAGTATGACAAATCTTGTGGGTTTCCTAGAGTCATGACTGTATGACTGACAATGAAGTAGACAAGCCTTCGTCACATTGGTGTTTGACACAACTACCCAAGGTCCAAGGTATCGTAAAATAACTCTACCAAGGACCATTTTTAGTCCATTCTTTGTATTCTGATGTAGTCGACATTGCCGGTATCATCCTACAGCCTCTGTAGCGTTGTTAAAGCCTATCCTTCTGTTGCTGATCAATCAGATCATAGGTTCCTGTACGCTGCCGCTTCCTAAAAGTTCTGTTGCTTACCAATGCTGCAAATACAGATGAAGCAGGTTCAAAACAACAAACAATTCGTGTCGAGCAAGTCTTGTCGCCGGGGTTTCATATTTGATTCAGGGCGAAACTGTCTGCTCCATGTTTTAACAAATAACGACACAGGATTTTTGGTTTTTAATCATCTTTTATTTTATATGTGGTTTTTTTTTATCATTCATATTTTATTTGACGAAGCAGACGTTATATGCGGTAAGCCCAGCGTTTTGAGATATATGTTCCCTTCCCATTAGGAGTTTATTCAGTATGAGATGCTTCAGTTCACTCTACATTGGTATTATTACGTTTGGACACCCACCAAGTTGGACCCTGTAAATAGTTAATAATTCATACGAAGATATTTATATTGTAACACACTTTCACCACGGATAGACACCGAGTTATGACAACTCACTTTTGATAGAAAAGAAACAGAGGCTGTTCTAAGGAAGCCTCACACACATCGGCCATTTCGATGTCTTTACCACAAAGACATACTCATTTAACAGACGTACCTCGTGGAACTGCGACTCGTGTTTCTTCTTATTTTCGACTGTTTACGATTCGCTACGACCGTTTTCCTCATTTGCTGGTGCTTTGACAAGATGTTCGCTATTGAAAATAGAAGGATAGAGTGTTGACCCTGCAGAATCTTGTGTCACAACATCTGCTTTCTTGAACCAGAAAAGACATTTCTAAATACTGTAGCTTTATTGGTCATTAAAATTTAAAGATTTCTGCCTCTTTTCATGTGAGTAATTAGCGCTTTAACTGATGGCACGTTTTCATCATTGAACATAATGGGACACTAGAAAGATGAAATATTTTTGTAGAAACTAGTTGAAATCATAAATAAATTAACTGCATAACTTCTTGAAAGACCAAAAAAATGAACTCAAGTTAGAGTTTACGTCTAGGATTACATCAACGAACTTTAAAAAGTAAATATGGGTACTGATTTATTGATTTCAATTTTCTCTATGACATCGTCTTCAAGTTGACACTTCACTCTATTGAATCTTAAAGAATAGATAGTTTAAAAATCAAAATCATTAATTTCGTGATTTTTTTTTTATGTTTTAAATGTGCGTCACTGTATACAAAAAAGTAGTGTTCTTTTTTCAAACATGACTTAAGGTGGTATGGGACACCTCCATGTTGTGACGTATTATTTATCGAAATAAACAATAAAATCAAGTATAATTTTATAAATTGTTTCTTTCCCAAACTTTTCATCTAACAGCGTAACACAGTGGGTTAGAGGGATCACTACGGATCTGTAGGTCATGAGTTCGAAACTTGCTGGGGGTTTTAAAATTTTTACCTTTCTAAAAAATTTTAAAACGTATTTGTTGGTTAAATATTGTGAAATTTGAAAATTCTAACACTGTGAAAGTATTTTAATTAAAATGCCCTTTAATTCACATTAATATTGACATATGTCCCATACCACGTTAAACTATCGATTTGGATTTCTATAAACCAGAAAAGCGCGTGGAGCTGAAAACACTTATCATAGATGGTCGTTGCATAAAATGCGAATGGAGTCATTTAGAAGAAAGACTATGCAACATTGGTAGAAAATATCCGAATGAAAGAAAACGGTTTGGAAAACGAACCAAATTCCATTCAGAAACTGCTGTATGCTTCAGAAATGCGCTGTTACAAGGATCTTTCAGTGCGACAATATGTTAGGATTCCTGTCTTATTATTGATCGTGTAATAGGGTTTCTTTCAACACAATGTTAAAAAAATATATACAAATATGAAAGATTAATAATGCTGAAAGAGAAGTCGCTGTGACAGCCAACAAAACAGAATGATTACATAACACAATGCACACCACCAAATCCCGTCCACGATTTATTTCACTCCATTCATCATTTTATGTCTGGATGCCTTTCAGGAATAAAGCAATTGTTGCTGATCCCTTGCTCTGAACCATTTCAAAAGCTGGCCAATACATAATTCAAAATTAAAACGACAACAAAACGACGACACCCAAAGGCCTAACACGAAACAAAACTAAATAAGGTGTTGTTATCCAAAATCAATATACCTCAAAAAAACAAGAAAACACTTTTCCTTATATGATTATTTTCAATAGATTGGTCTTTTCCGTCTCGCTCATTACAAGTTTTCGTAATTGTCAGCGTCCAATGAGATTTTTTCATCTATTTGGAGAACGGTAACGTGCGGGAACTTCTCAAGTTGGCCCACAGGGAAATACTGGCTGTCCAAACAACAGGCCGATCTATGGCGCCTTACTTATCGGACTTATACCAACTGTCTATCTTAATAGACGCATTGAGTTTATGACGTCATATGGTACTTTCAACTTTCTGCAGTGAAATGATGTAGTTTTATTGTTTTGTGTCATACTGAAATTTCATAATATTCATAATTGTATTGATTTACTGTCAGAATCAATTTGAAATTTTAACTTTGTGCACGACCTTTAAGTTTCCGCTTTAAATTATAAACCACAGGCACCTGACTCTATATATTTTTCTCATAATAAAAATATAAATCATATAGCTAACAAGAGGTCCAGGGGCCACATCGCTCACCTGAGCAACAATAGCCATAACTCTGATCAAATCAGCATCACAGTATCAAAATCAAAATATCTTGACAACTAAGTACAGTATATCTTGCACAAAAAGTAAAGAAATCTGCCGATTTTTATCCACATATTTTTATGGTTAATACTAAGCCCCTTTTTTGTTTTATTATATGTGAGGAGTTTTCTCTATTCCTATATTAAAACATTTTTTTTAATCCCTAAAAATCCCCCCTTTGTGGCCACACTTTTCTCCAGGAAACATGGTTTGATCATACTTAAATCTGCACAAATTGTGCTTTCACACAATTTTCAGCTCTGTAGGCTGAATGCCTTTCCAGAAGATTTTAAAAGTTTTTCTCTATATCTTCATATGTTAAATTTTTAGCCCCCCCCCCCCCCCCATTTTGGCCCCACCATACCCCGGGGATCATGATTTGAGCAAACTTAATCTACACTAAATCAAGATGCTTCCACCCAAGTTAAAGCTTTTCTAGCCAATTAGTTTTAGAGAAAAAGATTTTAAAAGGTTTTCTCTAAATATACTTATGTAAAACTTGATCCCCCCATTGTGACCCACCCTATCCCCAGGGACCATAATTTGAACAAACCTGAGTCTACACTACCTGTGGATGCTTTCATACAAGTTCCAGCTTTTCAGGCGTAATAGTTTTTGAGAATAAGATTTCCCCCGGGGATCATAATTTGAACAAACTTGAATCCACACTACCTGATGATGCTTCCACACAAGTTCCAGCTTTTTTGGTCATATTGTTTTTAAGAAGAAGATTTTTGAAAAATACCAACAAATTTTCAATAATTCTAAATTATTTTCCCTTTAAAGGGGGTGTGGTCCTTCATTTAAACGAATTTGAGTCCCCTTCACCCAATGATGCATTGTGTTAAGATCGGGTGGAATAGGCCCAGTGGTTCTTGAGAAGAAAATGAAAATGTGAAAAGTTTACTACGACAACGACAACAACGACAGACAACGGACAAATTTTGATCAGAAAAGCTCACTTGAGTCTTCGGCTCAGGTGAGCTAATAATACACAAAGTACCCATTGCCTACATATTGGATTTATATCAAACTGTTATATCAACTTCAAAACTCAAAAGGCGTCGATTTTGAATTCGATCAACATGCAAGTGAAAATTAAAAAAGTGGATAATATAAACTGTCAATTATAACTTTTATTACACAAAGTGTATATAAATATGTTTATAAATGCACATATTTTGAAATACATTGTATTGACACAAACATACGGTTCAGGGAAATCTCTTTTACATAAAGGTGACAACTTCCGTCCACCCTTTAGACATTTTTCGCATATCAAAGGCAGTAGATGCAGGTTGAGGGGCGATTTTTTTTCTTAATGACAGGTGCAATGCACCGTTTTGGTTGAATCGGTGGTAAGCTAAGGTGTTGAGTGACCGATCGGGAGACGGAGAGGATCGCAAAATAATTTTACCGACGAGTTTCAAGCGAAACTTTCACCTGATGTGACAGTTTGAAATAAATCCAATATGACGACGATGGGTACCATATGTATCATTAGGTACATTGTATATATTTTTATTATGATAAAAATATATAACGTCAGGTGCCTGTGTTATAAATTACAATTACTAGTGATTTACATGTTACAAGCATCTTAGCTCTCGAACGTCACTTATACATCCACTAAACTCATTCATTATCCTGCTACCACAGCATTTGGCTTCAGTTTAGATTTCACAGTACTAACATTGGTTTCCTACTTAATGCACACCATCGTGTACTGTATTTCAATATACATCTAAGTCTTTTAATAACGTGTTGGCAAAATAACTGTTCGGGTTATTCATCCGTAATATCTCTCTATAACCTAAGCTAATGCTGTGTCAAATATATGCCTTATTCTCTTCCACTCTTTCATAAAAGCGAAGCATAGAGTGCACAACATATTATTGATAGAATACCATGAAATGCAGCATGTTCTATGTAACGAGTTTTATCATATAGAGTGATTTTATTTAATAGATTTTTTTTTTCGTTGCGATTAGACAGTTGTGAGATTTTTCCTCTCCTTTGTGTTTGGTATGAAATAATTTCAGTTATTTTGATTAGTTGAAATACATACATCGCAAGGAATTAAATAATCAATTTTTTTTTACAGACTTTAATCTTGAAGAAGAAGTAAATGTGAAGACTACATATTGAAATATATGAAATTGACATTTTATTGATTTTCTTATAGCAACCATTAGATATGTTTCTATATTCTTATGATATATTTACAGACATGTTCTTCTCAACAAATATTAAAATGTAAAAATTTAGGTAGTTGGCAATATATGTTTCGTAGCAAGGCTTATGTTTATAAAACATTTTGGACGATGAACTATTAAAAGTCATTTCCAAAACAACACAAATGTTCTCAATCATACTCTCATGGTTTAGTATTGTATAATCTAGCAAACAATAAAAAAAATTCTTATTATTCCAATTGGAAAAAAATAATAGAAAACAAGTATTTTTTAAATGTTTCACATTGATGTATTTCAGAGAGCAAATGTTGTGACCAAAATTGTCATTCTTACCTTATTTTTGTTTACAAGTAGTCGACATGCAGTCAATAAATTTTGTTATATAAAACAAGTAAATAATTTTTGTACAGAATAAATTTAGCAAGAATAACAAAAAACAAAAAAATGCATGTTACACGAATGGCATTCGTTGGATTGTGTAATATCTAATTATAGAAACCCGGTCGGTGTGCATCCGGAATCTCAAAATTCATAGAACGTGTCATTCTGGATTACATTATTGCATTATAGTGAAATGATAAGGCAATAAACATCGCATTAAAAAGTAAGGCAATAAAGTTTCGCACCACATTACGAGATGAATTCGTGAGAGGAAAGAATAAATAGAAGGAAGTAAGCAATGCATTGTTTCAATTCATTGCATGAGATTGAATAAAATATCTTTATTGAATATTTGTTGCACAAGATGGGTTATAAATTTTTAATGAGGAAAGAAAGTGGAATGTGGCCATTAACTACACGATTCTTTAATTCGATCTGACTTTTCAACTCATCAATGATTGTAACATACATAATGTGTTATAAATGACGGATCAGATCATGAATTATCTCATGCCTTGCCGTAAGCCTATAGGAAACTACCTCCCTGAAAGTTGTTTATTTCTCCCACATATTTTTTTTTACCAAGGACAACACGACATATCTAAAAGACTATACACTACCGTAACAACCCCGTATCAGTCTCCCAGCAAGGTCAAATCCATCAGGATTATTGGTTCACCATATCGTAAAGAGATAGTTATAATCATGGGTCGTGATAGGGCAATAAAATCATCGAAAACAGCCATGATTGTCTTTTAGCGGAGACGGGATGCTGTGGGCTTGTCAACATAGCAGAATATACATGTATGTAACATCCGGTTTACCTAGGGAAAGATACTTTTTGAATGCATTCTCATTTAACGATTGTTTGTACTTGTATTTTAAAGTTCTTTTTTTCCCCAACGAAATCTAAATTTGATTAAAACTGAATGAAGAACATACGCACAATTTCACCTGGTAAACTGATCTGCTGCTGGTGCCGATGAGGAGTAGGATCTGTATTTTCCCCCCGTTTTCTTTTATCGTTTCAATTCATTTGATAATAATTGACAAATGCAACTTAGTGCGAGAATGCAAATGGAGGGAGTGGAAATATTCTACTTCGTCTAATTACAGTTGAACTTCGATATCTCGAACACTGAAATCTCAAATGCAATTGATTTGTCGAAGTCGTTTGTAAGTCCCAACCACTTCCTTTTTAAGTATTTTGCCCTCAATATCTCGAGTACTCAGATATCTTGAAGTTTATAAACGGTCCCATCTAATTCGTGATAACGAAGTTTGACTTTGTATTTATATTATTTCGTTATATTAATGGTACTGGTATGTTTATTGGTATCATCTAGGTACAATTCCCAGTCAAGCGCAGTTCCATGTAAGCAACAGTTTGATTATTCTTAGCACTGTGCAATACTCCATTTTTGTGCTTTTGTATGTACATGTATTTTTAGGCTGTGTACAAGTTGTGTTTACAATGCAGCATATGTGTAGTCAAAATATTTTTTTGAAATCCAACGTTTTTTTTAATTTTGTAAAATAAAACAGACTAAAAATAAAGGTTATCAATTCTGTTGGCGTTGTTGCCAATAAAAACCTCTATTTATCTCGCAATTTTTAAGTGTATACTATCTCTTTTTTTAATTATAGATAAATTTAAATCGATGGCCATTAACCATCACCACTTCACATTCAATTAGTCAATAGTTTACAGTGATCTTTATGTAGTGAAGCAATTCACTGCAAATACTGCATGATTAAGTGAAAGTACATGATATTCAAAAAGTTCGTATAAATTATAAGTACAGTATACATATATATTTAGTTATTTTGTAATTGAATTACTATAATCAATTCATTTTGCTAGATATAAAACTCAATACAATTGAGAATACGTAGTTTGAGTAACGAAGAGGTTTTTTTTTTCTTCAAATAATGATTGAAGTAAGAATACGCCTAAGATTCCTTACAAATAGGACTGTTTATTGTAAATCTTGCAATCTCTTGCGAACTCTCGCTGTGGTTTGACGTCAGGCGATCAATTTTTGATATTTTATTTCAAAAAACTTCGAAAGGATCTTGTCTATGTCTGAATGGTAAACAGAAATAAAATTTGCAATAATTATAATTTAGATTAAACTAAATATCTCGATGAATCTTACAAAATGATTAAGGAGTAAGAGTACATTTACATACAAGTTATCTACTATGGAGTCATAGATCAAACGGGTTTTTTTTTAATCAAGAAAATAAAACTAGAATGAAATGTCTTCTTAATTTGAAACTAAAAGCGCAAAAGTAATTGGATGATATAATATTTGCTATGGGGAAAAAAGAAATTCGTTGCAATTATATCTTTCCACAATTTCAGTTTACTTAGTATATCTTTTCATTTGTTAAGCAAAGAGTGGCAAAATTAAAATTCATACTTAATGCAGAAAGAGTTTATCATCTTCCCAAATATTGCCAACATACATAACATCAATAAAATTTTGCGGAATTTATCATTATTATTATTTGTTTATGCTTCCCTCCAATCCTCAAGTTCAATAGTCAGAGGAGTAACAGAAATGATACTTGAATTATTACATCACACAAAGCAGAAGAAAACACTCAACAATGCCTTTAAAGTTGATTATTAACAAGCATAATAACCTTGGGCATTGTTTCACATGCAATGTGTGCTCTTGACATTTACACTTATGAAATATAGCATAAAACACTAGGTCAAGGCCGGAATATCAATATGAGTCTTTGAAAGGAAGATTTAAATCTGACGAAAATTCATGGATGCAATAATTACCAAAAAAACCCCCAAAAATGTCCAGTTGTTGCACGAAACACATTCATTGCAACCCCTACAGCACGGAGGATTTTTATATAATGCCTTGCAATCGTGTTAGTGCTAGCAGCATTATTTCATAGAGACAATCTGAATTCCCACTGCTTCCCAAATTGCTTTGATATCGTCATGATTTCAGCCGGGAACAATCATTGCATTGAGCAATACATCCGGAATAAGGCGGGTCAAATAATTTACAACACGCCGAACCCGATGGAAAGGATAAGTTTAACCCCCTTAACAAAGCCCATCATCATAAAAATTACAAATTATTTATGATCATTCAAGCTTATAAATTTCATCGAGTTTCGATTTCAGTCTTGGTTGGGATGTTGGATGTACAAAGGAGGGCGATTGCGATTATGAGATTGGGGTCTTGGTTATACGTGGGCCAAATGTTACCCCGGGGGTTCCTCAAGCCTCTGCTACACATTAAATAACCCAGTCGTGATTGATCTTTTCCTGGCAAATGATAATGTTCTGTGATATTTTGGAAGGTAAATTAGGAGTTCTGCTGAAAAATGCATGATAAGTCGAATCATTTTCATCTAATTTTGAACACTGTCCATATCATATGATGTGGTATTTCGTAAAGTAAATGTGCTTACAGACAGCATTTCGGTTGTCTATGTCTAGAATTTCTTTTCGTTACAGACAGTCCATGCAACAAGACAGGTTACTTTTTCCTCCAATTTCGTGCCAATTCAAAATATAACAGCATCATGTGTTATAAATCTAACATATTACAATTTTATCTGGATTGTTTTTCATTAAACATCGGTACTCGACACAGGATCAGCGAGTAAAACTGTTCTGAAATAGATGTTTGAGGGCGGATTAATTAAGTGATCCTTATAAAATAATTATCTTTGATAGTACCAGACATTGTCTTTTTTTTTATGAATATTATGTTGTAGCTCTCATACCGTTTATTTGTCAAATTGTTATTTTTAATTTACCAGGTGCATGGAAATAAATACAAAACTTATAACTCGTTTCATGTTGTAAAATTCAAATATTACAACATAACATATGAAATTGACACAATTCCAAGAGTTCTTTGAAAGCACCAGATTCTGTAGCTTTAGTTCTGTGGTAATCTGCCCGATGATGTAACACGCTGGGTTTCAGTATAAGGATATGCTGAGAGACCCATTTGGATATTTTATTCAGGCACGTAGCATCAGCCCCCCCCCCCCCCCCCGCCCAACATTTTTTTTCTTAAAATTACATATAAAAAATGAAGTTAAGATGGAGTTGCCTCCCACCTCTCAAATTTTATGGTAGCATGGGAAAAATTGAAGTAAAAATATAAAAATCAGCAGTGAAATTAACTATAAAATCCCTACCTAACCCCCCCCCCCCCCCCCCCCCCCCCCCCCCCCCCATGGATTAGGATTTTCATGATTTGCATGTGGGCTTGGTTTTGCTTGCTTAATTTTTTGGGGATGAGTCTACCCACCCCCCATCTCCACTTTAAAAAACAATGCTACTATGTTATTGAAGGGATATTATGTCTACGGCGGAATAATTCCGCCCTTAAATATTAGAAAAAAAAATATGTCAACATGCAAGAAAAGGTTTTTCAACATACAAGAAAATTATTGGTAAATTTAATTACCAACACCAGTATATGACATCAAACATAATTATGTTGACATGTTGACGTGAGACTTATTTATGTAAACATGAATAAATTAAAAATGATAATTAAAAATCGGTTATGTAAAAAAAAATGACTTATGAAAATATCAAATATTTTCTGTGGAATCATTTAAATTCGTGGTGGCCAATTTTCATGGATTGTGGGTTTTTTGGTTATTTCGTGGATTCGTCGTTTTTCAGTTTCAGTAAGTAATTCTATATCTTGACATAGACATTTTAATCAAATACATGTATCACAATGTACGAGGGACTATATTTTGTAGTGAACACTGGCGTAGCAAATTATCATGGGTTTATTCTTATTCAAAATAACTGTAGATTTATGATTTTGATGAATATTTATTTAAGGGCTATATGCAATGTCCATGCATGTTAGCTTGATTGTTTACTTCAATTTAGTAGAGGTATAGACCAACCCACACTTTACAGAAGTTAAGTCTCTTGGCCGCCATCTTTACGAAAAATCCCGTAGATTTCCCACCGTAGCCTTTGTAGTATAGAGGTTTGTAACTTTGACCTTAAAAGTAAGTTTTTGTTGTGAATTTGATTGTCCCAGGATGTGACAATCCACATATCGAAGGAACAAATTTAATTCAAAGAGATTTCATCACAAGACGCCCAAATATTTGGTTGCATAAAGAAGGAGAAATATTGGATTTTTTTCCTTTTGACCTTAGGTTGATCCCACAAAGGGAAACAACTTTTGCAAAGTGTGGATTGGACTATAATCTGATAGACATTATGTGGAATAATCATTTCATTTTAAAAGACAATATCTTAAAATATATATGCAAGAGCCACACGAGTAGGTACATCTATTTGTATTATCCTTTAAGTTGAGGGTAAAGATAAATAAATGGCCTTGACCAGACCTTGCTACAAAAATAAATGGTAAAATTTGATTAAACTTACGCCAGCGTTTGGTAGAATTGTCTGTTTGACTGTGCGAAGATTTGATGCATTTCTGAATATTACAGGTATGAGAGGACTCCTTCCAATGCTGTTTGCAAACAGATCGTAATTAATCTTCCTGTAGGTGGTATAAATATGCCACTATAAAACTGTCATCTTAGTACTGGAATAATCGGCAATGAGTTCATGGCATGTGAGTTTTAAGATACTAGGTATCATGGATAATATGAATCAATCACAATAGCAATTTCAAATGGCAAATAATTAAAACAATTTAGATAAGTTGATACCAGTGCAGCCTTGTTGCTGAAAATAAATACTGGATATAAACCGAATACAGTTCTGTAAATTGCACCAAACTATGATATTCATACAGCAGTTTATGTGGCATATATCGAACATCAAATAAATAGCCTTTGACTTTTTGATTTACCCGAGTCCAGTTTTGAAGGATATCAGGGGCCATAAAACTTGGACTAGGTCATTTTTTTTTTTTACCTTTATCTCACTTTTTAAAAGGAATGAATTGTAAAGAAGTCAGATTGATTTCCAAAGTTAGATAGCCATAGTTTTATGGCATCGTAGTCGGTACTGCTGAAGTCTAATATCAAGTCTAAAATCAGACTGTTGCTAATCTCATAATTATAAGACTGTCAAAAAAAGTGAACATTTATACAAGCAAGAACAAAGGTGTGACCACAGCAGTGGTAAAATGATGAAAGTAGACCTGTGTATATATGGAACACCATACATACCCAATCCTCCCTCTCGAACTTACAAATATGTATAGGTATGTCAACATAATGTCAAGAATTATCTTGCATGTAAATGTAATTATTTTGCATGTTGACATACTTTTCTAGCATATCTTACATGTAAGGTGCAGATATATGTCACTATAAATATTGGAAATGGGGGTGGGGGGGTGGGGGGGGGGGTTTACATAATTACCTCTGCTCTCGTTCTGACTACATGTATTTAGAGTACAATTTATATTCACAGACGCATTCCGTGCTTGTTCATCACGCACACAAATCTATGCAGTGCTTTCTCCAGACATCTTCACCAAAACTGACTCAATTGTATAAAAAATAATCTGCAAAGCATGCCGGTTTTTATATATAATACGAAATATAAGAACATTCGTTGATTTAGTATGATATCGCATGGCAGGCGGACATATCATTCAATAATAGTTGCAGTTGTACTTTAAGCAATGAATCTCTTTGTCAATGTTTTTGTGAAAATTACGAAAAGCTATTTGCTGACAAAACTCATATGAAATGATATCTTCAAATTTACAAATGTGTTTCCGTGCATCCTGGATTAGACCAGCAGAGCAATATTGCAGTTCATGAAGTCACTCCACTATAAAAACCTTTTTTTGCAATTAATGAGTTAATGGATAAAAGTTCTGTTCACTAATTATTATGACATTCTCATGGTCTTAATGAAACATTTCTCCAAATTGTTTGAAAACAATGCAGTCATTATGTAATGTCCATTGCATTTAATCCTCGAAGCGATACAAAATCGGAAAAGCCCCAATTCTCCTGGTTATTGCAAACACGTTTCGTATACCACTTTGAATAGGGATTCTTTTTAGATCTCCCAAGTAACTATGAGTAGCAATGAAATATCAGAATAAAAACTGTAAATACGGCTTATATGTTTTTCTAGTTTCGCGTTTGAAATTTGTCTTGCATAAGATAAAAGGCCTCTGTATTCCCTTGAAACTAGTGTGTGAAATGAATGTTGGAATAGTTTTAACGGGCTTTTCAGACACAAACAATGAAAGAAGCTATTATATATGAAATATTTACTGTTTTCTTCAATATATTTGTTTTTGTGATATCGCAAGTCTACCACGAGTATACATTAATTGTGAGATGGTTTAAAACAAATATGAAGTACAAAGGTTCAAATTGCTGCTTGTGGTATATAATACCTTTATGATATTCTTTACTTTGAAGAAAGTTAAAAACTTATATAGTTATTAAACAGAGTTAGTATCATTTTCATTTTTGTTTTTCTATAGCGATCTACCTTTAGACATTTTTCTTATTCATATTAGCTTTCTCATAACATTACCTTTATAGCAGAAAAAAAAACGATAAAAAAATATTAATATAATAGTAACAATGCATTCTCCTTTCTGGTATAATTTATTTTAACGAATAAACTATACAACATGACTATTTTAAAATAGTCATGTTGTATAGTTTATTTGTTAAAATAAATTATATCAGAAAGGACGGTACATGCACGTTTGAATTGCTAGTAATATAGAAAAACTGAACAAATGAACAATAAAAATTACTCAAACGAAAGGCCCCAGAACGATTTTAGTTCCATGTGAAAAATTGTTGGGACATGAATGATTGGTAAATGATATACAATGTTACTTGAGATTTTCACTATGGATGTAAGGTCATCATCAAGTTCAGCATAAACATTTTGAAATTGTTTGGTCATAAAATGCATTTCAACGCTGGTAGAAGTCGTCAGACCGTGAAGTTATAGGGTTGACTTAATTAATTGTTCATTTCGGAAGAATTAAGGTTTCACTTTCCTATTGATATGTATACTCAAGTTTTATTTAAAAACAGCAAATGTCTTCTTCTGCTGATTTCTAATAAAAAAAAGTTTAATGTAACATGAAAGAGATAGAAACTGGATGCGAAACAAACACAATGCAATATGATTAGAATCTCTCTCTCTCTCTCTCTCTCTCTCTCTCTCTCTCTCTCTCTCTCTCTCTCTCTAAGACAAAACATAATATTATTTTGTAAAGATATGATGTCATTACCCTTTTCTTAAAAAAACAAACTGGTTTACCCCGATTTGGATCATTTTCTCTGTAAAACAATAACTTTGAGTTAAATGTTCAGATATTTCCCCCTCCGGCCACCTCTCTGACGAACTCACAGATAATGTGAAAAGATTAAGAAAATAAACTTGAATTACATCTCTCGTATCGGTCATCTTTACTCTTGTCTGGCGATGGTGCCATCTTAATTTACAAATTGACGTTTATACCAAGGACAATGGCATTGCAATAACTCCTTATTTCAGAGAGAGAAAGAGAGTAAAACATCTCAACCCCCGTAGTTATTCTAGGTCGAGTTAAGTGGGCCTCAAAATGATCAATAAAATAGCCTGGAATCTTTTTCTTTTTTTTTTTATTGGGGGATATACTTTTTCATGTAAATATAAACTGTTTCAATAGTTTGTATATGAACACGTTTAACAAAGTCCATGTTTAAGTACAAGAAGTAGAAAACATACTTTTCAATGTGATTTGCTAATAAACACTTTTTATCTGTATTTATAAAAAATTCAGAATATATATTCCAGCATTTTGATCATCCCTTTTGATATATATTTGTTTAAAAGCATGAATGAGCATTGTTATTCCGTCACAGCTTCACATTATTACCCTTCATATAGACAAGGAATTCGACATTTGATTAGTCTTCTTTCCGTGTCAAGGGTTTCTGATCCTCTCCTCTTCTCGGATCAGACGCCCTTGACTTGTAGAAATGATAATTAGTTTAAGAGGGCTCGATGGTCGTGGCCATTGTTAGATTGTAATTAATGATCTCCTTTTGAAGAAGAGTTCTATATAATAATATAGGAAAGTGTCCAAATTTAAAAGTTAGAATTTACGGATGTTTTCTTTGGTTAATAACTGTTCCTAGGTATAAAACACATCATATCCTAAACTTTAAGGTAGATCTAATGGTTAACTTGTTGACCACCGATCTTCCTGAAGGAAATGCAATAAGTGTAATATATCAGTGCAATTGCAACTACTTCGGGCTTTATCGGATAGACCGGCAACTTTCATTTTGCAATACTGGTCTCCTCTGAAATATGGACATATGTTGCGTGGTACACAAATCGAACACGTGTGGTATTTTATGTCAAATTCATCCAATCTTGTACTTTAACCAATATTTGTTCACAACAAAAGATTAGTACCGCACGAGTAACTTATTCAGACGTTATTTAACCTTATTTGCTCCATGTATTTCTTTTTGTTGAAAAGAAACTGGGCAGTGAAACTTTCTGTCTCCTCATAAAAACATATTCTTCGACAAAGTACAACGGAAATCTCAATTAAACAACAGCGTTGCATTATTAGGTTAAATAATATCATTTTATGATCTTACTGCATGCGAACCTAAAATTTGAAATCCTCATTTTTCTTGCCTCATTAGGTCTATTAGTCCTCGGAGGTCCGCGCAGTTTATACCGTTATTAATTGGCGAGTCGGATTGAACCGACATAGGAAATCTTCCGGGGATATCCTAGCATGTCTTTATCACGTAATAAAACAATTGTAATTTAAAGCCCAACAGAAGCGCTCAGTACAACCAGATCACTAAAATTCGCGTTAGAACAGCTAGATATGGACATTTCTATCACATATAGACTTTGAAAACGTGACTTTCCCGAATTACTTTCTATCATAGGAATAGTAACCAGTAATAATTGATGTAATGGCGCTATCGTATGCTTTTTTGATTGCTTGCTGGCGGATTTACGGTCTGTATCATACACAAAAAAGACTCAAAGGATACTAAAAGGACACGAGATACTTTATTACTGCTAAAACATATACTTATCAAAATGATCCTCCTAAATCCATCCTCCTTTTGCATTTCTCATATTTATACAATACTAGGTTACGACCAATTCTCGCCAAGTACCATTCTTCGCTAGTTCCACATAGTTTAGCGTGTGAAATTGTGATGTTTCCTAGCAATGGCGAAAAACGATACTTGACTAGAATTGTTCATTGATCAGTATGTCAGTGAAATTCAATGTGAAACATTCAAAGTCGATCTGCTCTAGTGTGTTTTTGTGTGAGGGGTGCCGATATTGACGCACTTTGAGTGATTGAACCAAGATCCTCTGGCCTTCCATTCCGAGGTTAACTAACCTGCTGACCAGGATCAATACCTTGTCATTTTGCCACACCAACATAGTTTTAATTTCTAATTAATTTTTAATTTTCTAATGTTGGCAACACGGTTTGATACGAGTGTTTCGAATCTTAACTCAAACAGACCCTGTTTTCTTCTAGTCGAACTAAATTGTATTCTAACCATTTATGCATCTAGTACAACTACTACAATTTTAAAGGTCTATGTTTTTCATTTCCATTAATTTCGTAGACCTCCTAAAAAGAACAGCCCTGTATTCACTCGAATTTGAAGCTGAAACATTTGGGTTGGGGGTTTTTCTTTATAATAATTAAAATAAGATGGTTATAATCGATTATATATTGACCATCCAGCCTCAAGCTTGGAAGCGAAATGCATTTTGGGTGAGAAAAAATGATGATACCATATTGTCAACTTTCGTGATGAAGTTAGTCTGAGAAGAACTGTTATTACCTGCGCAGTTTTCTTTAAAATTCAGAAAATTGTAATTTTTACTGCTTAGAACAATATAATTAAGTCCTCCTCCTATAGCTGATCAAATAGTTTAATATATTGAATACACAATACAATACATTTATCTATTACAAAATGTCGAGAACATGCAAGAGACACGTCAATGGGTGGCGGTGACGCTAAAATATCTCTCTCCTCTCTCTCTCTCTCTCTCTCTCTCTTGGTCAGAATGCATCTTTTAAAAAGAACTCTTACTAGAGTTTATAGATTTTCCTTAGACTTACTCTATCCGTCCATTTGGTTTATTTTTATTTATCTATTTATTATTTTTTTTTTTACAGAAATAAGTCTTTTAAGAACACTTACGGGAATAAACTACAGTAAGGGTCGACTATCAATATTCCGTCCTAAACCCATAAGTATTCCTCCTAAATAACACTAGCAAAAAAAAAAATTAAAAAAATCAACAAATCAATTTTTATATACAATTGTATCAAAATGGCACCTAGTGCCAATAAACTGACAAAATCTTTTTTAATTTTACTTCCGTTTTATAAATGTACACTGAACAAAATATTTGAAATATATTTGAAAATCAAATTGTGATCTCTAATTATCTTTTGCAGCTTAAATGGACTTAGACACGATTTGAGCTCAAATTCATTTTTTCATTTTTAATGTCTATAATGGTTAATATGGGTGTTTTTAATGCTTTGTAAAAATATGATAGTCAAATACCGAGTTACAAGCGAATTACAGAGGTTGCAGTTCGTTGTTTTGTAAACAAAGCTCTAGTCCTGTTATTGTTTACATATGTGTTGTATTGGTATAAGTTTCCATCTAATGTTGTTTTTTATGTTGATAAAATTGTTTATGAACACACTGAACCAGTGTATCTTGTTTGCCACAAGTTATTTTGTCAAAGAATGGTTATTTCTTTACTTTACATTATTTGTAAACAAATATAAGACTCGAGCTTTGTTTACATAACAACGACTTCTTTCCTCTTTTAACTTGACTTCTAACATTCAAAATTTGTTGAATCATTCAAAATACAAAAGTAAACCATTTTATACATAAAAATAAAAAATAAAATGTTCGTTTCAAATCATGTCTAATTCCCTTTTAAGAATATCAAATAAAACA
>CM065919.1:52122219-52147219 GCA_033439105.1 Magallana nippona
AAAAACATTATAGCAAAGCTGCAACACAATTCGGATAAAAAAAATTGAAGTTGTCGATATTTAAAAAATATCTGTTCTATATTTAAATATTTTTCTGTTTACATAAAGCCACTCTACATGTACTTTTATAGTATCTTGTTATCTGCTTAATTTTTGTTATACGTCAACTCAAAAGCATTTGATTCAATTAATATACATGATTAAATAGTACCATTCGTTTGACACGAGTTTGTCTCAAGACTAGAATCGAGCCTCTCTCCGGCAAACGACCCTTTTCATTCTGCGTCATTTCGATATTAATTTAGTTGATCATTTGGAGCAAAGGTAGTTTTTTGTGCGTTCGGCCATGTGCTGAAAATTGAAAATCCTTGATGTAACCAAAAGAACTCCCTCTGGTACCCAAAATTCTCAGAAAACGATTCTTACAACATCAAATTGATTAAGCAAACGATCAAAATGAAAATGTAATAGGGACGTTAATCTTCAAGTAATGAAACAGATATCTAGTCTCCGTCACTGTGTTAATCTCTTATTAAAGCGCTGTAATTGGAAAAACTGTATTGAATGGCTTATTTTTTGCGTAAGATCAAGTTGATAGCAGCGTCAACGTATTGCATGCTCATTGATTTGGTGCGGTAACGAATAATTATACTAGAGAAGAGAGACATTTTGAGTTTTAGAGATTGCACCAGGATTTTTCATCATTATACTTTAGAAGGATTTTAGGGAGTGCATCAGGATCTCTCGTCACTGAACTCAAACCCATGGAGTTAATTTAGCCATATACCGTAAAAGTACATCCTCGCATATTAACTGAAATAGAATTGTCCATCCCTTCCGGGAGTTAAGCCATTAAACTTAATTTAGAAAAAACAATAAGATTTCAGGGAGAGTTGCTTATTTTATCACCTGGTGGCCATATATTTTCCGAACATTCAATTATTACGGAATTTTCGAATACCCACCTGAATTCAAGTTCGCCCTGTAAAACGGTTACAGAGGTCAATAAATTCCAAATTTACACACTGCAGACGACGTACTGTTTAGGGACAGTCCCAGAGCACCAAAGTCATCACGAAAAACCATTGGAGTGGCTCTTATGCTTATCGGGAAACGAGCTTTCTTTGAATGAAGTAAAAATGATTTGGTTTAAAAAGATAATTGAGTCTTGTTGACAAAAGACAACCACTTTGAAAAAAAAAACGAAAAAAAAAAAACAACCCCACAACAACCCGTCTTTTCAAAAATTCATTTTATAAGGCTATGAAATATTGTTTACATTGCACATAATCATACAGCTTTTAATTTGCTCCATTATTGTCTATTGTCTTTTCAAGCAGACAATTATTTCTTCCATTGTTAACAAGATTAAAAGTTTCAAAATTGCGTTTAAAACTGTAACAGCTAGAAAAATAGTTTTCCCCTCAAAACTTACAACCTTTGAATGTACTTTGAAAAACAATCAATGCATTCCATTTTAACAGTAACACTGGCCACATATTGCCCTTATTTTTGCATAGATTTATACAATAGAAAATTAAAATAATATATCAGTAAGCTAGAAAAAAGCAAGATTGTCTTCAAAGACTTGTAGTTTTTTTTAAATACTAAAAACAAGCTTCTAGTAAAAAAAAATTGAAAGAGCTTTAAAAACCAAAATTTCTCACTTCACAATATTTCATACATTTGTTTATCAAATAAACATTTGTCTTAACTCTTGTATTTTTCCAAATATCATAAAAGCTGTAACATTTCCCAACCAGAGTTTTTGAGTAAGTACTCGTTGGCAACATATATGACGTCATCAAACATGACGTGAGATCAAAGAACACACTTTTTATATCCCAGTTGTGTCTTCAGCGTCTGGAAAAAAAAAACTCGTATGAATTTACCAGCATAAATTAAACTCGGGCGGAAAACAGCGAAGAGACAACAGAAGGGAAAAAGGAGATGTTTTGTGTTTTTTCTTTTACTCCGCAAGGTGGTTTTTTTTCTCAAGTTAAGATATAAACTTGATTTCTCACCTTTTCTGTTGCTCATGTCTAATTTGATCCACCTGTTGGTTCAGATTTTTGTGAAGCAAGGTGAGACTCTCCTACAAAATGAAATATTAAGCATAGGTCATAAAATTAATATGTCATCACATAATTTCCTTATATGAATTGTTAATAACCATAACTCAATATTCAAACTGTGGATCTTTTTTCTAATTTTGTGTTTAAACTCCTGCAGCTCAAGAAAAAAGTTCCCCAGTTCAATAAAGAAAATATATATATGTGTAATTCTCTATGTTGGATGCCTCAAAAAATGTTGAATCTTGATACTAGACGTTCTTGAAGAAATGTAGTTTTTTACAGAGGTGACAGAGACAATATTATATGGGAATTTGCTTCTGGCCAATAATTGTACATTATTAGTCGAGAATATCAAAATATCGAACGCTACAAATCTCTTATTAACACAAGAAATTACACAGAGTCGTTCAGTTCTGGCCTTAAATGGTTGATGATAGTGGAAGATATGACAAAGAAAATCCAGGGGGATTTAGATGACTACATAGATATACAAAGGAGCAGGGTCAGATGAGTACAAACTGTTCTGGCGGGAAAACAGGGGGCTCTCCAATATGAAAGAGCGCAATGTTTACTTAATAAGGACAAACGATCCTTGCATGGGATTTCAGAAACGAATAACCTTCGTGAACTAGTTTATATAATTTTCCCTGAAGCGTTATAAAAACCGATATTTTGACATCCGCATTTTTAAGTTTACGATAACCACGCAGTTGAGAGCTAAATTGTTTTTTATAACGGTTTTATATTAGTTGTAATCACGTTATCAAACAATTCACGTCATAGAAGATGCCGTTTTATTACAGAACATTAAAATCATGAAGTGTATTGATCAAGTTTCAATTTTCCATACTTTTTATTATTGCTGGTATTTCTTCTATTTTTTGTTATCTTTCTCACAATAAAACAAAATCTTATGACAAATTTTCTGTAGGATATTTTTTCTCATACATTTATTGGTATTTCAATGTTTTTCAAAATGATTACAGTAAAAGTCTACAATGAAGTCCTGTATGCGTTTTAGTACCAGTATATTTATTTAGGTAATTTGTTTCTCCATTTGCGAAACTCGTTATATCCATATTACGAATCCATAACAAAAAGTATAGCATATTCATATTGTATAGGCTACGTTTTCCTCCCTATGCATATGATATTCAAAATAAAAACCTACATGGCAGAACTGAAATCATTGGATTTTGAATTTGATTATTTAAAATACGTCGATATAAATACTTAGTTCGGGAATAAAAATTTATCTCGTTTTTTTTCTTATCTATTTGTTGAATTCGTAAATTAATTTGTGGATTATAGATTGTGTTATATCTGCAAAAATTAAATAATTTGTTTTAAATTTTGCCTTGACCTACATAAACTTTGCTATATTATCTGCGTTCATACTACAGATTTACAGTACAGTGCAACATAAATATTGAAAAATCAATGCAGAATTTCGAACCCAAAATAATTCTCTAAACGAAGTCTCTTTATAATATATAAACGGTTTCAATACGTACGTTTTCCTCCCTCAGTTGTTTGAACTCTTCCGCCAGACGAGTACTACACATCTGATTGTGTTCATCTTGTTCAAACTCTTTTATCAAGTCATTCCTACAAAAACAAATTCATTCATACCAGTATTCTTATTCCACTGACTTTAATAACGGAACAAAAACAAACCCAGTGTTATCCAAATTGGGAAAATACTTCTGTAAGCAATAGAATTTTAAAAAAAATATATGTAATTCTGAAAGAATTTTCTTTATAAGTTTTTTTGGTCTAAAACATAATAATAAACCTGGTAGGAAATATCATCATGTTTTGAACAGACTCTCATACAAAAAGCCCACAAGTATAACACCTTGCGTCTAAAAATCACCGTTGCTCACTTCGGTGTTGAAAATACTAGTTGATGCAATTTAATTTTTTTAATTTATTCATTTTGGTATATTTAAAGAATTCTGAGGTTGATTGCAGTTTATAGTTTTACATCAAATGACGAATCCCCCAACTACTCTAGAGTACCTTAAAGCGGTGTACAGTATAGAGATCCTTAAACTGTTCATGGTTATACATGTATTTTAACAGTGACTATTCTATTTCTTCTCTTCACTTGGAATATTATCAATTTAGCGTTCCCTAACTGTAAGAAAGGGGTCAGCGACCTTTATCTTGTAAATCTGATCTTTTTATTGGATAGAAATTATTTATTTCGATATGAAATCATAATCTTTTCGCTTCTTATTTTGACGAATGATAATGATATGTCACAGCACCACACAGAATGAATAAAGAAAAGACTCAATCAGTGGGGTTAATATATTGACGCTCAACTTCATTCCTCAAAGATGGCCGGCAGTCATAGTTATGGTCCAATAAATCACGTGTCTCCTCAACTATTGGATTGTACTCACACAAAAAGACATTTATTTCCTTTCTCCGTGAGAAATATGCCTAAAGAAGATAACGTTACACAGGGCACTTGCTTCAAAGCCAATTTAGGATAATTTGAAAAGACGCTCAAATTGCTCTCGGAGAATTCAACTCACAATCATCGTCTTGTACACTAATCATTACCAAACTAGTTATGAAAATATGGCCTTTGCTTCTCCAAATTCTGGAATGTTAATAGTTGAACGGTAGACGACAATTTTAGAAGCTATTTTAGAAACGCCGAGTTTGATACACGAGATAAAAATACAGATATGGCAACCATTTATTTGACTGGCACCAAGTATTGAACTCATGTTTCCTGTGTTTAACATGCTACACGCACGCAAAAACACTTCTACTACGTAATAAATAATCTGAGGCATTCGAAAATTTTCAATATTTCGACTGTAAAAATTACACCTTTAGAGGAAAATATAGTAATGTAGCAAAATACGTTATTAATAACCTGACAGATCATTATTTGTGAATGACAGAAACAAGTTCACCTTTTTGTTTGCAATGAACTGAACAAAGGCATCCAAAAAAGGCCCGATACGTGAAACACAATCTCCGTTATATTTGTTCAATATTTTATTTTCTTAGCAGTAAGATACTTAATAAGTATCCACGTCCCCGCTATATACTCCTGGGAACCCCCCAGCCAAATTACTCTGGATCAGAATTAGACAATCAATCGTTCGTTTACTACACGTTTTGCCGTATCTCTGTGGAGCTCTTCAGACGTCGACGTATAAACTGTGTATATATCGGGGGTCGTATGTTTCTTACGCTAGATGGAAGTCGACCCGATGTCAATCTTTTACTGGAAATCGCCGCATCAGATCTCGACAATTGTACGTTTTTTTGTTGGTTAATCGAATCAAATAAGTCTAGAGGGTATCTTATTGACTGTGTCAGTTATTTCCAATGATTTGTTACAAAGTACTACAATAAAACATAGGAGTAGAATAATTCAATTACTAATTGAAATAAATAAAATCAGTTGGTATAATATACCATGTACTTATACGTCGTAAAATTGCGTGGTTTCAAGAAACTTTAATTTGTTTTGTTTTATTAATAAATTACAGAACAGCAAATATTCTGTATATGTAACCGGACTTTAATTTCAAATCCCTAAATCGAAATGCTCTAAAAATATCAGGGAGCGCTTGTAGGAAAAAGAACTCTTAAATACAAAACGACTGTTAATTCCTCTCAGGTTGACCCCTGAAGAATGGTATGTAGGGAGGGGGCGTCATCAATGAATCAGCAGAGCCCGCCAAGGCAGTTGGTGTCACTGATTCATGTTCAATCAACAGAAAGAAGAATTACAATTGTCGACAATTAAAAAAAAAAATCCCTTTCCTCTTTACAAGATCGTTGAATTTAATAGAGAATCTGTCACGACTATAACAAGCTATTCAAATTGCAACGTCTAAAATCACGCAAGTTCTAGTGAAACCATGCATGTTTTGTTGTGGTGGTAATGTATGAACTGATCGATTTATAATACAGTTTAGTCAACTATCAAACATCAAGGGAATATATCTTAACGTTTTTTTTCCGGTGGTGGTGGTGGGGGGGGGGGGGGGGGTGGGGGTACCTTAAAAATTAATGTGTGTCCGCGAAGTGAGCCTTGACAAAATTAATTGAAATCGAATAACTTAATTCATCAAAAACTTCAGGTTTCACAAAATATTAAAGAATATTTCATTACAGATATTGCATGATTGTATTACATGGGGAAAATACAAATGTATATATTTGAAAGTATAGTATAACTTTGATACGTACTTTCTCTGTACCAATAGCGAAAGCTCGGTCTGAACTTTAAGGTATTCTTCCGCCAACTACAAAAGAAGATAAACAGCTGTAAATCGTCAATTTTGTGCGGAACATACAAATGTAAAATAATATTTGATGCAGGGGTCACCTTTGTGTGAAATGACGTGACTTCGTTCAATATTTTGATACATACTGCAAACAGAGTCAAATGGACCAATCATCTCTAACAAAACATGTAATCACAAGGGTATCAAAGAGGGAAAGCATTGCCCATAAAGACGAACAAGTTCATTTCCATTCTATTTCGTCCCAAATCTGTTCGCGACATGACTATTTGTGTTCCGTTAAGAGTGTTAATCTAAGAGACATCGATTGGGCCATTTCACGGTTTGACCAGAATCCCGAATCTTGTCCAATCAATTATGAGGATTCCCAGAAGCTCAATGCTACAATTATATCCTAATACCACTCTGCCATCCCGTTCTCCTGCTCAAGTATGTATAATTATTATAAATATTTGTCAGATTGGTGTGGTGTCTTGCTTCATTATAAGACGATCCACACCGCTTTTGGTGCCTAAAACATTCTTTGCCGCTGCTTAAAGGCTAACGGCCAAAACGCCGCTCTAATTGCTTCTTTTGGAAGAACACTTAGCCAGCCCTCACAACAGATGTGAGCACAGATCAATCTAGTAAGGTTTTTGGGTTGAGAAATGGAAGATAATTTGAACATTATTCTTCTAGCATTCTTTGAAATTGATGCCCATTTTTGGTTTCCCCGAGACGCGTCCTTGTACAAATTGTAATTCTAAGATTTATCTGTCTTGTGTTTATTATCTTTGTCCCGACGAATAAAGGTCGTACTCAGTTGTATTTCCCAAAGGTATGACGAAACATTAGCTTACAAACCCGAAACCTGCATAATCCGAAACTTTGAGTTACTTATTCATCACTGACACAGATCCAAAATAGTATTTTAAAAGCGAGTTGGATAAACATGGTTAAAAACTAATACTTTTACTGTTACACAATGTAATTTTATCAAATTTGTAAAAAATAAAATGTAAACATATCTAAAATAACAATATTCCGGTTAAAAGCAACATCTGAGCCTAACATTTTCATATTATAAAATGCTCTCGATTACATAACATAAATTCTGCGAAGAATCTGCCCTGCAATTTTTGCTTTTTGTTTGTTTTTTTTTTTAGGGGGGGTTGGGGGTGGGAGTGGAATGGGACGTTCGTCTGGTTTTTCAGTTTTTAGCTAAAAGCAGTTTAAATGCAGTAATTTCCCCCATAAGCAGAAGATCGATGGTTTGATTCCTGACCGCTACAACAGAAATAATTTTTTTGTCTGCATCAGCGGGGAAGGTCGCACTTTTTTTTTATTGAGGAGGGAAGGGTGAGACCATAAAAACCGAGGTTTGATTTGGCTCGATAAACATCCCTCGCTGATCAAATGGTATCGTCGGCAACCCATCGCCAATCTCATCATATTTGCTTACTGACCGTATGCCAACTCATGGAATTTTTTCTCGTTTTCGAGAATACTCATTACTCCCTGTCCACCAATGAGAGAGCAAAACTCTTCAGTTTTAAGAGATATATGAATAAAAGATCGTATTCAATCGCAACTTCTCGGGCCTTTCCGTCTTCCTTTTCCTTTTCGTCTTTCTTCAAAGCAGGGTCACGAGAATTATTACGACTTTTAAATTCGCCATTATTGGTATTCTAATTCACAATTGATCGCTTGCCGTTACGACTTCCCTTTTCTCCATCAATGAAGTAAGATATTTGAAACCGAATCATTACTCCATCATCCTATCAACGCTATTGATTTCATGTTTAAGACTAAAATCATCTCATTTGCCGACATTTAAAGACAGCAGATCCTTAATGGATACCGCGGGCATCACTACTCGGAAGCCCTCGGGGGACATCCTTTGTTGTACAAAATTAAATTTTATAACTTCCTCGTTTTACACGTCTGAGAGTTTTTGACAGGATTGAAAATGCAAGAAAGATCTAAAACCAATGTAAACCCCCGGCATTAAATTCGAGAATAGCATTCTCTCCGAGGAATTCCATTCCAATCTACTCTCGGATTGTTGCAATTAACAGGATTTCTCCGCGACCCATCGGGAACACTTGTCGCCACACTAAAGCTTTCCTCTGTCTTAAAAAACTCTTTTGTCCTTTTTTCAATTTGTGGGGAAAGTGAAGTGAGGATCTGCTTTCTGCTGAGCATGCATTTAAACATGTGCATGTATACAATCGGTGTCAGTGCGAACATGCATCCTACATGCACAACTCCAATCAACCCGACTTTGGGACCACTTTCAATTTCTGAGTACAAGCTTATTATTTCATGTGTTAGAATCATGTACGGTTATTGTCTAGGTATATCTGTACGTGTAAGTATTTGCTTAGCGTCGCTTCGAGAATTTGTCACATTTTTTTGGCATTACATGTACAGAATAAGGAGAGAGGGCGGGGTGTTACAGATTAGCAACACTTAGCATTGAAGAATTTAAGAAATCTTTTCATGATGGTATCTGTGAAAAGTTATGAACCAATTTTTTCTGCATGATAAAATATAAATTGAAGAATTTTTGTTTTTAAACAACAATAAATATTTGGCTTATCATAGAATGAAGGTCTGATGCGTCATATTCATCAATGTATTGTCATTATATATTCCGATTTACTTTCTAATTTTATAATATCAGAGCTGTTTTACATCAATAAATAACTTTATATACAACGAAAGTGATGTGTTATAAGTAGAGACATTCTAAATCTGTGTACCTATACCATATATATATGACTTGACACTCGTGTTGGCGTATAGCTTGCTAGGCTGTCTGGTCGTAAACACATCTTCGCCAAGTCTTACGTTAGGAATCAGTCGATCTGAAATCACTCTAAATCTATTTTCTCCACACCATCACAAGGTTTTTATCGCTGACCCATCCCAAGAAATGGTCGACCACTCCAATATTTGGAAAGTCTTTATTTGTGTCTTCGAAGGTCTGCCAACCAGTTCGGTGGTGACGTGTTAGTCCATAGAGCGTGGTTAGTTAAAATCAATGTAACGTAAAATCTTTTTTCTATACTATATTGTGTACAATATATATCTTTTTTATTTCTCTTCCATTCATTATAATTGCGAGTGAAATTGCAATTCTGTATTCACTGCTACCCTGTACAAAGATGGGAATGAAAGCAGTTCCAATGCTTAGAGCAGTTCAACTCCAGGGGCTTATCATATGACCATTGTCCAAATTCTCATTCAGTTTTTTATTCTTCCTAATGACTAAACACGATCCAAGTTAATTATATCAAGACAACATTTAACATTCATATCTAAAAAAGGACGAACTAAAACATAAATGAAAATTAACAACAGAAAAGGGTTGTTTGGATTACTTCAAGTTGCAACTATCACAGATGTATGAAATTTGTTTGTTGTGAAATTTTATTAAAATTGGATTCTATGAATTCTATCTTGCTGTGCATAATTGGTTAGTATGAAATGGCAAATTATGACATTTTTGCAAAAACAATAAGGAAAAAAGACTATCAAAAAACCCCAAAAAGAAAAAAAAGGCTAGAAGAAGGAGCTACTCTACTAAACATTGGACGAAGAAGAAGTTGCTCTTCCCTAGACTTGATGAACACAGCTGCTAATACAGTTGACATATTTACAGTTGACCTTGGGAAAATGTTAGTGAACCCAATACAGAGTGGACCGATTACTCGTCTGTGAACACAAGTAGCTCAGACATGGAATATAGCTTCTCTCTGATATTCCGGTTTGAGATGGCGATACAGAAGCCATAATCTAGCATTTGGAGACGAGTTGGTCTCTGATGTAAGGTAAAGTACAGGCTTGATGGGACCAGATACAACAACACAACAAATCCATTTCTGTCTTCAGAGTTTGAAAAGAGATGTTCCCCTCTAGGGGTCTAGTAATGACTATGGATTGGCCATGTGTCGACATAAAATATATAATCCCCATTATACAATCAAAGTTCACTCCTTCTACGGCTTGTGAATGGAAATTCATCCTCTCCATTACATGGCTTAATCAGAATCTTTCAGAAACCAAAGAGCTTCTTGATATATTGAATACAGGACAAATATAATTTGTTTGTGCATGCATTTTGCCTAGAAGTTGCCTTTATTGTGCAATGCAGCTAGTTCAACTACAATACTGTCTTGTGGTCAATTTTGTTCTCTGCATAGACGGCACTTTGTACATGCATTTCTTTTTCTAAAAACATTATCACTTATATGTACTATCCCCCATCCCTATTTTATTATTTTTCTTCAAGTAGAAAAAGAGTAGAAAATGGCCATGACCCTCTAGTCTTCTTAACTCAAAAAAATGGCATATATATGTAAAGCCATTACTTGTCAACTCCAGTTCACCTAAATACCAATCTTGCATTTTCAAGCTATAAAGGAATCCTCACTTTTCCCCCTTATTTGCAATCCTTGACCATTATTATATATACCTGCATTACCAGGTATAAGCTGTGTACTTGTCAAGTTACCTACCTTGCAGTGCTGTTGAAAAATCTCCATAGATTCCACACTAGTTGGACAGGGAGCTAGTGGCTACAAAAAAATATTGACACTTAAAACTCTACGCAAAGCAAACATGTAAATATTTCATGGATTGATTTGACAAAATACCATGACTGTCTTTTTTAATTGAAGTCTTCAGTTTTTACAAAATTGACATACATAAAGTTTAAAATATTTGAAAAGAGAAAGTCATATGTGTTTAATTGTTAATCCATTTTTCTCTGCTAGCCAGTAAATCAGAGCTGATGTCTTCAAAGAATTTAGCTTGCAGGGACAGCTTAAAAAGCAGTGATTTCTTGTTTGAACATGATTGATACAGAAAACAGGGCTTCTGACATCTGTTTCGACATCAGTCTCCCACTAAACTTGTTCTAGAGAGAGCTGCTCACATCCTAAAGAGTTTGCATCACTCAATCCCTTCCTTAGAGGAAAAACTGTGTTATTCAACATTTGGAAAAAACCAAAACATCAGTTTGTTACAGAAAAAAATATCTACATAAGGGAATTCAGCAGTAAAGGATGAATTCTTGTCTCTGTTGATCATTAATTCTGAAGCCACAGGCACCGTGCACTGTGGGGGTGGTTATCTCACAACCCGCTACACAAAATTTGATTGGTTTGTTCCATGAGGCAAGAAATTAACAATTTCAACAATTAGAGGAGAGGATTGGCATTAAATTAAAACCAGATATCCGAAGTTCACTACCATAAACAATTTGTAGTGCTTGGTATTCCATAAACATTGCAATAAAGTTATTCATATTTATTTGATTGGTTTAATTGCCTTGCAAACAAGACACGATTCAAGGCTTTCAAAACAAACCAGCAGTCTTATCATCCTTTGCATTTACACTTTTAGTATCTTACTTATCAAGGCAAGCATCTTTACTGGGATGCATTTGTTCTTTCCCCACTCTATATGGACTATTTCACTGTTTTTTAATGGCCAAGGTTATTAATCAACACTGAAGCTAAGTCTTGTTTTGGCAACTGCCAACTGAACATTGGATAATGGAGCAACGGACAGAGAGGCGTGACTAATTACCTGAAGCTGGTGATCCAAAGACTGTAGAACCAGACTCATTGCAAAGGCATCTGTATTAGACAGTCCAGTTCCTGTAAGCATAACCAGAGAAAATCAGTTCATTCTCTCTCTCTCTCTCTCTCTCTCTCTCTCTCTCTCTCTCTCTCATATGCAAATTAAGACTATTTATAGTTCAAGAAACCTCTATTATATGTACATTGTCACCTTCTCATGAAAAGATATCTACACTGACATGACAGCAACAGTGTTATTATTGTACATATTGTCAGTGTTATTATTGTACATATTTTCAGTGTTATTATTGTACATATTGTCAGATGGTCTACAGAATTACACTAACAAAGACATTCCAAACCTAGGTATGCATGCTTTATCAAACATACAACATTAAAAAAAAAAATAAAGGGCATCACAAACTCACAGTAGGCAATTACTACATGAATGCAAACTGTTTCCAAAGTAGTCTTTTGAAGTTTTTAATGATGAGTTCCTGTGATTTCTCACACCGTTTTCTTAATGGGCGAGAGGGCCGTAGTCAAACTTTATATTCTTGTTTCTAACAAACACAAACCTGTGCTCTGCTGAAAGTCGTTTGCTGTAGAATTGGATGGCTGCTGGCCATTGGTGGGCATCAGAGGAAGGATCCCCATCTCAGGTGTCCATGACTGATGTCTCGGTCCGATGTTCGTGACTCGCTCGGCCTCAGGCGGAGTGTGTGAGATAGACCGCTGGGGGCTTGTGTTTTCGTGGCTGGGGGAGTGAAGCGATCCAGGGAAAGTGTTGACATGTGGAATGTTGCTAGGGGACGTAACAAAGGGCTGATGGGAAGGATTTACATTGACAAACACGGGGGAGCTGGACAGCCCAAGCCGGATCTGGGTCACTTCATCTGAGCCTCCACGGCGGTGAGATCGCCCTGTGAATGGGAGCGAGTCATTGGGTGGGGGAATGTTATGAGATGCTTGAGATATTTAACCCCTCTGTATCCAATTGACATAAATATATTTTTTCAACATGGCATTTTGGTACCCGTTCATTTGTTGTTGTTTTTTTTGTAATTGTAAAAAGTTAAAACTTAAAACATTTCTATGCTATAAATTGCAAACTGCTAATCAAGTGAACGTCTAACTGTTTATCAAGAACTGATGCTGCTGCTAAGAACATTGTTAATTTCAAAAGGACTAAATATCTCAATAAAAACATTGTCAAAGTAAGAGCAATTCAATGCTTAGAAAAACATCAACAAAAGAAAAGTAACTCCAATAAAGAGCAACATGCAGCATGCTAACAAACTCGAAATTGACTTTATAGTTCTGAAAGACGAGAATTTAAATATGTTGTGTAATTGTATAATGACAGAGGAATCAACAGAAAATCTCATGTTAAGTTATCCAATACCTATATATATATATATATATATATATATATATATATATATATATATATATATATATATATATATATATATATATATATATATATACACACCGTTACATCTACCTACTATTTTCCTGAAATAATGAAATTTTACAAAAATTTAAAAACCCATCAACTAAAAAGCAACATACTATAAACAAAGTTTGTTTCTACATTTACTTGTTCCCAAATTGAATCTTCAGTTTTTGAAAGAATTTAAATTCTAAAATTTTGTGAGAAAAAAAAATCATGCAGTGAAGATATTAAGTGCAGTATGTAATATATATTTTTTCCATTATAAACATTTTAAGGGAATATGGGTAAATGTTTTCCGTCACCTTTAACATGCAAGTGAAAAATGAGTTGAGTATTTCTGACTTTTTTGTTTATGTTACAAAATAAAAAGCTGGTCTTAATTTCATTTCTTTTACGATGAAAGCAGATTTTTAAAAAAAATCAAGGTGTAATTGGAAAATTTGATATATATTTCTTGACATATTACATTTGGTTGTCCTGGGTCCCTGATCTACATAAATAAGCCAAAGGAAATGGACAAAATGGTCTCACCTGTGATGGTGGCATTATGGAGGGGAGTCCCGCCAGAAAACAATATGTATGTGCCATGTGATCCTGTTCTACGATGTCCTAACAAACAACAACAAGGTCAACTCAGGGGACTCAACTCTTACAGCCTACCGTACATGTAACTCATTTCTTTCGTCCAAAAAATAATTCAGAAAATCACTTCAAATTCATTTCCAGTAAGATATAAAACAGAAGAAATAATATTTTCGCAATTAATTTTGTCTACTTAATTACTACCTTTTTATAAAACTTTATTTCAATCTAAAATTTAATAACACGTTATTTAATTTATTGTCACCTACTTTTTTCTTTATTTGACAAAATATATTTTTTCATTTAAATGCAATATGTTATTTAACTACTATTATTTTATTTTTGCTTTTATTTTTTATCTTACTATGATCTAACATTCTTTATAAGTTCAATTTTTGTTTCTGTGTATATATATAATTTTCTTGTTATCCATCTGGTTAAAGAATTACATCTGAATAATCTTCATTAATGCATTTCATCATGAAAATTAATTCTCAAGTAACTCTGCTGTGCATGCAAAAAAAACGGAAAGAGGAAGGTCATTCACATTTTTTCTTCAAAGTAACTTAGTTTCAGAACACAAACTCATAGTGAACAGAATATATATCTCAAAATGTTAATACTTTAACAAAATGCAACAATGGAGCACACACACAAAATCCTGCATTCAACAATATATAAAACAAAGATCTTTATAAACTGCCAATTAAAAAAAAAATCTTTTATCTTTTCCAATTTAATCTTACTATAATATTTTTCGTTATTCATACCATTCATCTACAGTTCATACTTAAAGCATACTAACATCAATCCAATAACCTACCATAATTGCAAACCTTTCATTTAGTTCACTAGCATTATCATTTTTATACCAGATTCAGTATTACAATGTATACTGTACATGTATCTCACCATGTACTTCAAAGTCTAAGATTTATGGACTGCATATTCTATCAAACAGGGGTTCCATTTTACCTCACTTGTAGCCTATTCAATAACTACATGATACATTGTACACAATGAACATGGTATGCCTAGTCTTTCATACTGTACTGATAATAATTACCATGATCATTTTTCAGTTATCTCAACACAATATGAGTATTAGAGATGATCTTTATCTGCATATACTGTGGTTTATTTCTTGATTAATATTCATACATTTCTATATACTTGAATACAAATACCGTACAATGATTGCAAAGATATTTAGAAGCTGTTATGGTGTGTGTACAGATGCTGTACTGTCTTTAGACTGTTATATGAAGCATTACTGGTATACATGAATATATATATATACTTTATATGTAGGTAATCTGAGTACAACCTGGACGGAGATTACAGGTTTGGACGACACTTCTCTGTGGGCCATACCTTTGTGAGAGCCCGAGCTGCTGCCACTCCCATTGCTGCCCTGGGTCAGGATATCTCCCTCGCTGAGTCGAGTGAGATCAGCCGAGTATCGCTTGTACTGCTCCACAGGCGTGCCCGCCCGACCCTCAGCCAGACTCTCACGACTGGCCGCCAAGGATGCTGGGGCACTCATCTGCCCCCTACCTACCTCATTCAGATACTGTCAAAATCAAATTTTGATCTTATTCATAAAAAATATCTCTTATGGAAAACTAGGTTCATGTAAATTAATTTTGTTATTCTTTTTCTAACAATTACAAGTAACTCTATGAAAAGTATAATGAAATTGATTTCTTCTCTTAAATTCACACCAATAAAAACACAAAATAGTGCTTGAATATGATCAATAAAATCGAACCTCTACCACTGGGGGAGGATTGCCTCTGGGTGGGATAGGGGGAGGGTCGCCTTGCATGTATGACTCTGGGTTGATGAGGGTGTCCGATCTGGACTCAGAGGCAGGAGCTGAGGTGTTGTACGTAGAGGAAGGGGAACTGAAGGCCATACTGTTGGGGCGTGAGCTGAAAGCTGAAACAGTACAAAGGATATGTATATTCTGTACACTCATATATAGAATATATTGCTTCATTTACAAAAACAATGACTTGTCAAGTAGTTGACCATGTAATAATAAAACTCATAAATAACTTTTAGAAATTCATATCTAAGAAAAAGAAATTCTACAATCATGAAATTCTCAACAAAGGTCCAACCATACAACATATTTGGTATGTTTGGTCTAATACTTGAGGTTTTACTGATATCTAGTCACTTACTCCAGTCTGGTGAATCTGAGGACTCACTGCAAGGTGGATACTCTAAAGGTTTGTCAGCTCCACTGAAAAACTACAGAGCACAGACACAGTCAGAAATATTTTAACCCATCAGTGAATAGCCACATAATTACACATGCTGCAGTGTTAGTCTGGAGACTGGTAAGACCAGAATTTATTAAGATTCAAAAAATGAAATAAGTTTAATATTTGTAATAAAATCAGAATGAAGAGGTAGTGAAGGAAATGAAGACAGCACTAATTACATTGAACACATATGTACAGATGGCACTAACATATACCGACAGCACTAATTACCTGGAACATATAAGTCATAATTCTGCAGACCTCGGCCATAGAAGGTCTTTCTGCTGGATTACCATGCCAACATCTGGTCATCAGGATCTCCAGGGGTTTGGGAAGGTTCCTTATGAGAGGTGGTCTGGTCCCTAAGAAAATAACAATTGCAAAGTTCAGTATTTCGTTATGGATTTTCCAAAAGACATTTCACATGCATTTATACCTTAATAGCGACACACAACACCGTAATAAGAAATTTTTGTTTCACCGCATGATGAAGTTACTTATGTTCAAGGAGTGTACCATTGTGAACAGCCCACATGATTCTGAAGGCAGGACCCCCGATCTCATCGAATGGCTTCCTCCTAGTGATGACCTCCCAGAAAATGATCCCCCAGCTGAAGACGTCGCATTTCTCACTGTAGTTGCTGCCTACAAACAAAAATATTTATTTCTTAGCAGAAATATACTTTAAACAAGAATTAAAACCTCCTGAAAAATTATGCTTTAAATCATTACACTCTGGGAAACTTTGTTCAATATATTAATTGACTCATATTTCTCTTATATTTTGCAATTAAAACGATTTTCATATTACAAAAAATTTTGTGTGTCATCAAAAAAAATTTAAATTGCTAAAATTGACATAATAAATTTTGCAAAGTTTGCAACATGCCCCTCCCCCCCCCCACCCCAAAAAACATGTGGTGTCCTTAACATGCACACCTTCAAAGACCTCTGGGGCCATCCATGCTGCACTCCCCTTGTTGTTTGTCATGTGTGTCTGGATATCACAGGCAGTGCCAAAGTCACAGATCTTCAGGACAGTCCCTCCCATAATCAACAGTAGACTGGAATAAGAAGAGTGTACAATGGGATTCATGCATCTTTACATATCCTTCTACATTTAATACAATATCATTACTCCGCCATATTTTAGCTTCAAAAATCATATCTAGCTACTTTTCACTGCAAAATTCATTTTGATATTCATGAGATTTTTTATTGTATTTTTCTGTCTATGTATGAAAATAATATTAAGTAAAATGAATCAATGTGATTATTCATAATAAATCCATTAGCTAGTGAGTACTATTTTCACTAACTTACTTGGGTGGTTTTAGATCTCTGTGTATAAGAGCTTTAGGCTTCATTCCATGCAGGTACTCCACTCCTTTAGAACACTGCAGGGCCCAGCTCATTGCGTGGGCGGCAGTGTAGGTGGGCTGAGGACCGGCTCCATGCAGAACTACGGTCAAACACTTACACTTAGGAAAGCCTTATACATGTACATGTAACACACACTAACACTAGTGAAAGCCTTATCCATCTGTATAATTAATTATCACCCATACTCTTTATCATTCTTGTGTATATTAAAATAAAGAAACTTTATAATCATTGATAATTGAAACTTTGCAGTAAGATAACATAAACTCAGTTTCAAAAGTTTAATAATAAAATTATAGTTGATGTATCTGGTACTTACCATTGTACAGGGATCCACCTTCTGCATACTCCATGACTAGACAAACCTTCAGACATAAGAAATGACATGAGAGAAAAAAGAAAAAGTGTACGCCTTGAAAATTTTACCCGATATATGACACAGGTACTAATCACGCACGATATCTTTAGGAAAATTCAAGCTGCCACACTAAGGTCACAATTTTCAGTGTTTATAGAGCAGGGATTAATGGAAAACGATGACATTTAACAAACAATTCAATAATTTCATTTCTTGTGAAATAATGTGTTCCGCCCTGATCCCATGCTTTTGTAAACATAGGTAATCACAGATTACAAAGCTCACCGAGACGAGGCATCACCTTTATGAGGCATCACCTTTATAATATGAGACCAACTTTATCATATTTTATGAAAATCATAGTTAATAATCTTGGATACTCATGGATACTGTTTTGACACAATATCGTAAATCATATTGTATTGTATGATATCGTATATTTGATACATAATATGATATTGTATCATATGATACAATATAATTTGATACAACATATCATATCATATGATACAATGTCATGTGATATAGTAACATATTATATAATACAATATCATATTATATAATATCATATCATACAATATAATATTATATTATTACAATATCATATAATACAATTTCATGTGATTCAATAATATATAAACCAATATCATATTATACAATATCGTATCATATAATACAATATTATATATTGCAATATCATATGAAACAATATCAAGTGATAAAATAATATATAATAGAATATCATATTATAAAATATTGTATCATAATATACAATACTATACATAGCAATAACATGATACAATATCATATCATCATAATCGTAATGTACAAAAAATTGAAACAATATCATATCGTATCATATAACTTTTTACAATATAATATGATATAATATTGTACATGTATCATATAAAACAAAAGTGTATCATATCATACAATACTATACCATAGGAATCATGTAATATCATTTAACAACAAACACATCTATCAAGCAGGTTTGAGCGAGATAGGAGATTTTTTTTAGCATCCTTGATAATGGAGATCAGGCTCTGCATCTGAAGCTACCTCTGCGATTCATTTATATTATAGTTAAATCAACTATGCAAGCTATTATTTATAAAACATGTGACCTGTTCCAAAAAACTAAACCTCATCCAGCATCTGAAACCTATGGTTCCGATTCAGCATTCAAGCCTGTCAGGTGCATTAGTATCATAAGACGCACCATCCATGCAATTTTGGTGAAGTTAGAACAGTAGTAACTTAGAAATTGCTATCAAAGGGCACCTGCACCAAAAACTTTAACCTGCTCCAAAAACCTTAACCTCTCCAGCATCTGAAATTCATGGCCCAGATTCAGCATCCAAGTCTTTCAAGTCCATAAGTAGGTCTAGATGCATCATCCATGCAAGTTTGGTGAAGATAGGACAAGTAATAACTTAGATACAGGACCTGAAACAAAAACTTTAACCAGGTCCGGATGCCGACGCCGAGGGTATAGCATAAGCTCCCCCCGACTTTGTCTCGGTGAACGTAAAATGGTCCATGTATGAAATTTTTCCTCTGCAGTAAGAAGACGTGCTTTATACATCCTGTTGTGTGACAGCACTGTGGCGAATTGTGTAAACATGTGTTTGATGGATGAATTTCTTAACATTGTGTTAGTATTATAGTAAAATGTATGAAGTTATGTTAACCAATCATGTATTGTATCATCCCTTCCACTGTGTAAAGTTGCATATACATATTCTGGATAGAGTAGACCATAATCCATATCCTGGAGTGGAGTTCAATGGAACCATCACATAAATAATTTAACCACCCAAGCAACAAGATCACTTGGATTTATCAGGAGAAATCTAAGGAAATAAAGCATCAAGCACACTTAGCACTAGTGAGACCACATCTGGAATATGCAAGTAGTGTATGGCATCTGTATAGATCTACAAAACATTTACAACAACTGGAAATGGTTCAAAGAACATCAGTCTGATTTATTCAATATTCAAGAGATCCAGGAACAGTATCCTTACTTTTAAATTGAATTTACCAACTCTTGAGTTAAGATGAAAAACAGTACGTCTTCTTCTCATTTTTCACAAAATCTTACCTATGTCAAGAACTTGCAATTCCAGTCCCTGATTACATACAAATATCGTCAAGACCAACTAAATAAACACACCAAAGATGTTTCATAAGACTAGGCTCCACTAGGGAACAATATAAGAACTGTTTCTTCTCCAGAATGATCAGAAACTGGAATTACTACATGTACCACCCAATTTACTGGACATAGAAAACTCAGTCATTTAAGACCAGACCCGTAATTTATCAAAAATAACATCCAAGTAAATACTGTTTTTATCCTGCACCTGTATATAGTTTATTTTAAAGTGCACCTCTTGTTTGACATCATACCACAACTTGTGTGATGGGTCGGAGACCTCTTACAATTATCAACATAGAAGTAGAAGTTGCGTGTGCACAACTGCAACTTTGGTTGTGTGTAATGTGTTATAGTGCAACGGAATGATGCTTAATATGTGTTAGTGTTTTGGCATGTAGAACTATCGCCGCACTTCTTAATGAATAGCTTACCGTTGGAGGTTCCTTGCAAGCACCATACAATTTCACAATATTAGGGTGACCAACTCGTGACAGCTGTTTCAGCTCTGTAGTAAAAGCCTTCCTCTCAGATTCTGTTTCAATTAATTTCACAGCAACCTCCTTCCCTCGCCATTTTGCCCTACTAACAACCCCAAAAGCACCCTTTCCAACTACCTAAAATTAACAAAGAGCAAAAATCATCAACTTTTCCATGTTTTCAAAATCAGAGAAAATTCAGATTGTTTGTTTTTCTTTTTTTAATTAGTGCTGCATACCTCATGACACTGAAGCTCGTGGAATTTTATTTCTTCCACAAACCCATGGGGTTGTGGGGGGTCCATTGTTGGTGTCCTTTATCCCCTTTCGCTCATTTTTACGTAAACAACGATAAATCATGGGAGGTGCCCAACACAACCCCAACTTTCATAATGTTGTTTGCTCCACTTTATTTTAGTTTAACCTTTCTTTGTGACGATTTTTTTATGAACAATTGAAGAAAAATTCTCAAAAAATAGATTTTACAAAATAAAAATGTGTGGAAAAAAAATGAAGAATTACGAAGTTTCACGAATCAAAACAAATTTTAACATATGGTAAAAAACGGAATAGATTGTTTCAACATAATATACATATTTTCTCGATTATTAAAGCTTTGAAATTTAGATCAAAAATTGAAAAAAGTAAATATGCAGTTATAACAAGTTTTAGAAAATCAATTATTTTACTTTTTCATAGATTATTGAAATTTTTCCAATTCTATCCGAAATAAAAATTTATGCTCTTTTCCTGATTACATCGGGTTCTAAGGAGAAAAACATGTCGACCTCTTTCAAGAAACCTCGACGTAATTTTCGCCAGAAAATTACGATCGACAGTGAATCTGATGACGAAACAAAGGAAGATTTTGTAAACGTAATCAATGAGAATGAAAACATTCCACAAGTGGTTAGTAATGACCAAACGAAGAAGTCCAAGAAAAAGAAGAAAGAAAAAGATGCGTTTGGAATGCATCGTAGCAGCAGCGTTCTTAGCTTCAATGAAGATGAAGAAGGTATCATTTCTTCCTTTTTTTTTAAATAAATTAAAATTTTTCACATAGACATCAATACACACATTCATAAATTCACAACAAAATATTCATATGTAACGGGATGAGAGAAATAATTACCAGACTTGGTTTGAACCAGGGATCCCTAACAGGCTAAAGCTCTATAGTCATGGTGCCCTACCAACTGAGCTATCTGGGACTGAATTCTGAACCAGTCAGATCGTCACAATCCTCCCCGCTTAAATAATCTTCGTCCCCGAAGATCAGCCAAGAATCTTTCCTCTAGCAGGAGTTACCCTGTCAGTTTCAGGGGTTGGTCACAGCACCAAATGTAATGCAATGAGAGAAATAATGACTGACCAGAGTAGGATTCAGACCAGGCAAGATAGCTCAGTTGGTAGAGCACCTGGCTCTTTCAGGAGGCTGTTGCAGATCTTAATTTAAAAAAATGAACTTATTTTGTTTTTAAAGTTGGTTTTGAACTATTGAATCTTAATTGATCTAGCTTTTAAGTTCTTTGTTAATAGGTGAAGCTTTAAAAATCAAGAAGTCAAGCCATAGTAAGCGAATAGCAAAACAACTTAAAATGGCATCAAAGTTAGCTAAAGAGGAGGAAGAAAGAGTACAAAAAAGATATGAGTCTCCACCTCGTAAAGCATCTCCAGTCCATAGAGAGGAATCATTTGAGGATAGAGATGAAGAAATAAGGGTAATTATTTACTAATACTGTATCACAGCTCAGTTTAAAGTGAAAAATAAGCATTAGATTCATTTTTATATCGATATGATATAGACAATACATCATGTACATCAATATGTGCTAATACTCCTAAATAGTATTAAGTACCATTTAAAATGTTTGTATTAATTCAGTGCATAAAATTAATAGAGAAGCGCTGTTGGTAGATAAATATTAATGATGTTGATTTTTGTAGGGGTTTTCCTGACTCCAGGGTCTAAATAATTCTGAATTTTTAATAAAATGTGATAATTCATCATAATCTGGAAATTTGAATTTAGAGTTAAAATTTTGGAAAGAAATATGGAATATGGAATATGTTCCAGAAACCATCTTACCAGACACAAAAGTAAGTCAGGAAAACCCCTAATACTATCACATATTTAAAGCATTGTCATGTTGCTGTTGACAGAGGCTGCGTGAAGAGTTCCAGACAATGAATGGAGACGATTTGGAGGAGAATGAGAGTGAGGAAGAGACTGAGGGCGACAATCAGCTCAAGAAGATGATCAAAAGTAAAACAACTCATTCAATAAAAAATCCCCAGTTTGAATTATTTATTTTTCATTAAAAGAGATGTATCTATTTGTGAAACCTTGGTGTACAACTGCTTAGATCAGAAATCTCTTATGCCCTTTACTGATGAACGTCTGTGTTGAGCAAACTTTTCTTTCATGTTTAATAGAGGGAGAGATCCCAGATGCAACCATGATCCACATTATTAGAAAGAAAAGACAACAAGCGAGAGATTACGGAGATTTCATTCCACTAGACGACACGGAGAGGGTGGAGAATAGTAAATCACGCCTTGTCAGGTCTGTTACTCCAAGGCACTGAAAGCAGAGATTTACATTGCATTACAACTATACAAGTTCTTTCAAACTCTTCTGCTGCAGTTTTCAGTAAAGTGCAATTGTGCTAATGATACAGTATTTTTTTAGCACACCTTTCTCACGATTGTAGTGTTTGTAACAATATTGTGTGCAGATTCTTGATTTGATGTAAAAATTACAGTGATGGAGGAGTTTTTCTATTAACAGGGATGATGACAATGATAAATCAGATGACGATGAGAATGAGAGGATAGATTTCTCTGTAAACACCCAAGCCAGAGACAGAATTAAAATCCAGAATGAATTCTTGGCTGCAGAGCATGGTAAATAAGTTTCATGAAATTACTCTGGACTCTGATAAGTTTTATCAATAGTTAAAATATTTATGAATTCTATTATATTTTATTTTGAAAGAGATGTATTTCCTTCTAAATCTGTGCATTTTATTTTAATAGGGTCAGAAAATGAGGACAGTGATCAAGAGAGAGAGTGGGAGGAGCAACAGATTAAGAAAGGGGTCAGCCTAGGGTCAGAGGTAAGGGTCATATGGAATACAGTGAGGCTCAGTTGTGTTAATATTTTGGCAACACAAACAAGTATATGCATTGTAGATGGATCTGGTATCATTTCGTTAAAGAAAGCAAACCTATGGCAAGATCATCCCTTCATGTGCAATCTAATTAAATGTTTGCTATAGAGTTAGGATGATTTTCTGTAGAAGTTTTGAGTTGATAGTGATTGCTATGTGGTATACATGTACATTGCATCTTGACATTTCTGTGTTTGATTGACAGCAGGCAGACGGAGGATCATCAGCAGCAGCACCCACCTCCAGTGACCAGTACAATGGATTCCAGGACACCACCATCCTAGAGAAGAAGACGTTTACCGCCTTCCCTAGTCTCACCCAGACTGGAGGCTCCACCATTATAAATATGGAGCTCATTCGAAAACGACTCCAAGACAGGTATGTAACATCTAGCTTGGGGGCCATACATGAAGGTACCATCTGGCTTGTCTGCCATAAAACTTAGACAAGCTCATTTTTTGATCCCAGCCCCCATATTTACAAAAGGAAGTGAGATTGAGATCAAGTTTGTCCTTGTCTAAGTTATATGGTCTCTTGGTATGGTCTGTCCCTGGTTAAGGAATTTAATAAATTCACTAATCAGACATCTAATTTGAATTTCTGGTATTGAAAAAAATCTTTAATGATGAACATTTTACATGGAAAATGAAGCAAAACCGTTGTAATGTTAACTTTTTAATTACATGTTGTCTTTATCAGGATGATTTAGCAATGTGGATGAGGAAAAATAAAAAATCTTAAGAACTGTTTTATTTCCAATGCAGGTTGAATTCTATGGATGAAGTTCATCGTAGCCACACCCGAGACCGAGACTCTTTAGTCAGTGATATCGATGACACTGAGAAAAGCATTGAAACCTGTCAAGAGAAAGTGGCAGGCTTGGAAGCGCGTTACCGCTTCTTCCAAGAAATGAGGGGGTATGTGAGAGACTTGGTTGATTGTCTCAGCGAGAAGGTGGGTGCTTACATTGTTTGGGTGGAAATTGTAGGTTATGTTGAGGGGATGGGAATATCTGTCATTGTTTTAGTAATTACGTGCATACCACTAGAAGTTTTGGCTCTTAATGATCTTTTAAAAGAAAAAATTAGTAAGGGTACCTTTCATACTAGTACTTGCAAACTGTACTGGTACATATAATCATCTTTAAATGACAAAGAAAACATAGAAAATATAATGACCATTTTCTGAGTTGAGAGATAGTTAA